>PVLC010004295.1:15468-86583 GCA_004027655.1 Graphiurus murinus
GGTGGCGCACGCTTGTAATCCCAGCATTCGGGAGGCTGAGACCGGAGGATCCGGGTTCGAGGCCAGCCTCAGCTACCTAGTGAGGCCCTCTGGAACTTAGTGAGACTCGGTTTCAAAATAAAGAATAAAAAATAGGGCTGGGGGTATAGCTCGGAGGTAGAATGCCGCTGGGTTCAATCCCCAGTACCGCAAAAAAAAATAAAATAAAATAAAAAAAGTCTGGTTTATATATAATGAAATAAATACACAGATTTTAAGAGAACAATGAATTTTGATAATTGCCGTACATCTGTGCAATCCACTGCCTTCCCAATCTGTCTACAGAATATTCCCATCTCTGGAAAGATACTTCATGCCCTGCTTGTTAGTCCCCACCCAAGGGCAACCACTTCTGATTTCTTTCACCATACATTTGTTTTCCCAGTTCTAGAGCTCCATAACTCCGTAAATAGAGCTGTCTGTCTGTGTGTGCTTGGGCAGGGGAGGTGGTACTGGAGGTTGAACCCAGAGGCATTCTACCTCCAAATTACACCCCTAGCCTGGTTTTATTTTTTAATTTGAAACAGGGTCTTGGTAAGTTGCTGAGGGTCTTACTAAGTTGCTGAGGCTGTCCTTGAACCTGTAATCCTTCTATCTCAGCCTTCAAAGTACTAGGGTTACAGTTGTGCACTACCATACCCCACGAAGATGTAGTCTTTTGTGTCTGTTTTTTTGTTTTTGTTGTTGTTTGTTTTTCACTTAATAAAATGATTTTGAGGTCATCTGGTTTGCTGGGTTCATCAGCAGTTTCTCATAACTTGGACTCCCTGGGAAGAGATGAAGATGAGTAAGTTAGACACTTGTATAAAGAAGTGTTCTTGAATCAACAGCTTTGGAAAAGAGAGGACAGGGGTAGGATTGAGCAGAGAGAGAGCTGGAGCTGTGAGGCAGTTCCAACACCAACCTCACTGACCCCACTGGAGCTCTGGATGGCTGGTTGCAGGAGCCTCAAGTTGTGGCCTGGGCCTTTATGCCCAGCCCAGTGTTGGTCAGGCGCTGGATGCAGGCTGCTTCTCCAAGAAGAAGGTGGTACCTTGGGCAAGGCTTTGGTTTCAGCCAGAGAACCCCTCCACCCGCCCTCCAAAAAGGTCTAATGGCAGAGAGCTGTCAAGATCCCTGTCATTCATACATACATACATACATACATATGTACTGCTATGAACATTCCTAAATAGGCCTTTTCATTGGATATGTGCTTTCATTTCTCTTGGACAGATGACAAGAAGAATTTCTGGGTCATAGGATATAGAAGCATGTTTAACTGTATAGAAACTGCCAGACTAAATTTCCAAATTCCAAATTACCATGTTACACTCCCACCAACAATAGATGAGAGTCCCAGTTGCTCTATCGCCATGACAACACTTGGGATAATCAGTCTTTTTAATTTTAGGGAAGACTTGAAAAGTTTCCCAACCAGTTGGATGGGATATCAGAAGGGATTTCTGCTTGGATAAGTTTGGACCACATAGACTTTGAATCCATGATATGTGAAAAGCATAACTTACCATAAGTTTCTGCAGCAAAAATCTCATTTAACCCATTGGCTTCCTTTGTGCTTTGGAAATGTACTTTTACATCTATTTAAAATTAATTAATTTAATTAATTAATTTATTTATTTATTAGCACTGGGGATGGGACCCAAGGCATTCTTCCTCTGAACTACACCCCCAGAGCTATTTTTTTTTTTGAAGCAGGGTCTCATTAAGTTACTGAGGCTGACCTCAAACCTATGATCTTCTTGTCTCAGCCTCCCAAGTACTGGAATTACAGGTGTGGGCCAACCATGCCTAGCTTGTCATTCTCATTTTAAAAATGAGATGATAGGAAAATATTGGGGTGCTTTATTCACTTGACAAATATTTACAGATAGCCACCATCATGCAAGGTTATAAGGCAGTAAACAAAATGTATTATTTTCTCATGGATTTTACATTTTAACAGTAGGAAATAGGATCTATATGTCCATCTCTCTATTGAGGATGAGCCATTTCACTCTTCTTGGGCTTTCAGTCTGCAGTTTTGACTTTGGATAGTCATTCGAGAGATAAAATGATGTATGCTACCCACAGGTGGATGTCCAAGAGTTGCTGCTATGATCCAGACAATTATTTGAGGATCAAGAACGGATCACAGGTCACAGTCCCAGGGTTGGGGCTCATGCTCTGGGATCCTACAGATTAAATGACTTCATAAGAACTGGCTTCTGCAATCCAGATGGGCTGGGGTAGGGGAGTGGGTGGACATTTTGGCTATGCCGGCATAATAGTTCAGAATGAAATACAACATAGGTTCATAAAAGCCACACGTTTTTGATATATAAATTATCTTTCCCCTTAGCTATTGCCTATAGTCTATTTTTCTGACTGACCCTCTCTAAGCTCATGGAGAAAGTGTTGGGTTAATGGTTGGCTGCTAAGATGCCTGCCTGTTCTGTGCTGTCTCTCTCCTTTGATTCAGATGAGATTTCTCATTCACCAGAGTCCCTCTAGTCCTCCATTTTTACCTAGTAGATTTTCTATCCATGTAATCTGTATTCCCCCTGTATTAGTTATTTTTTGCTGTGTAATAATACTACCAGGACTTTAGTAGCTTAAAACAACATGTATTATCTCAGAGCTTGCAGCCCAGGACAGAGTATGGTTCAACAGCGTCCCTGCTTGGAGCCTCAAATTATCACAAAGCTGCTCTCAAGATGTGAGTCAGGAAGGGCTGGAATAGGGTGGGCAGCATCCCTTTCTTTGCAGAACGCCAGATCCAGGGCTCAGTTTCTTGATGGCTGTGAGCTGGAAGTTGCCTCTGTTCCTCGCCTCTTGGTGGTCTCATGTGGCATCCCATTCAACACGGCAGCTTCCGGAAGGAGCACCTCCTAAAGTCATTACAGCCTGACATAACCTCATCCAGGTGGTCTAATACATCCTGGCCAGAGCCACAAGAGAGTCACAGGCCCCACCTACTCTCAAGGGGAGGGGACAACACACTGGTAGGAATACCCAGGGCTCTTTCAGCCTGGGTCTTCACATCACTGATATCAAGAAGTGTTGACTGTATTCCCTTCATCTGTCAGGTGTTTTCTTCTTCCACAAGCAGAGTTCACTGGAACCTTCCCTCTGGTTCCTGTGGAGATTTAGCAGTTCATGACTGCCCCTGTTTAGCTTAAGCACCAACTATATTTCAACCAAATCAATTTTTAACAAGACATAGGCCAATTAGCTCAGAAGAGAAATTGAACAACGCTCTAACCGGGCACACTGAAAACGTGAATATATGGATTTAGCAGGTGTATGTGAAATGTGACTATAGCAATATTCAGAGGTCATGCTTTCTCAATTACTTCATCCAAAAATGTGAGTATGCTTCTGCTTACTGGTAGGCCTGACAGTAAACCTGTTCTACCATGTGTCAATTACTTGTAGGTGTAAACAATATTTTGATACAGATCCGATTCATTCATTCATTCATCCATTCATATATATCAAATACTCAGCCATGTGCTGACTCTACTGGTGTTACAATGGTTAATAGAACAGAGCTTCCAAGTGACATTCAGTCCAGTGAGGGTGATAGATGAGGAACAGCCATAGGGTAAATTCACTAAGCAGTTTGCTAATTAAGTATATAGATTAAGGGCCCAGAGGACTTGGCCCTTGGAAAACAAAATCTAGAGCAAGTGGAGTCCAGATATTGACAAGTAACCCAAGTAGACATAGAAAATAAAATCTTGAAAGAGGACAAGTCCTTAAGAGAATAGTGGAAGACGGGAACAGAGGTTTATGAACCAATTCTTTAGGTCAACCCAGACAGAAGATGGAAAAATTAAAACAGCCATGAATTTTAACTGCACTGTTGGCAAGCTCTGAAAGTTAAGTCTCAGTCTTCAGATGACAATATCAGTTGTCAGAGACTAGATGTTTCTATATTGGTGTAAATCATGGAATACAACTAAAGTATTCATCATGCTTTTGCAGGAATGAAAAACTCTAGATGAAGTAATATAGTATTTAACATGGAAACAAAGTAAAAATAATCACCCTAAAACCACAAACCCAAGTGTCAAACCCATGTTAATGTTGACTATTTTATTAATAAATGAAGTTAAACACTATATTCAGCATGGATTCACAGAAGCGCATCATCCGATGTGTAGTTGGTTCATCATGCTGTATACACACCTATAAATTAGAAATAAAATAATCAGAAAAGACAGTCAAATCTTTGGGGCATTCTTGTGGGTTTTGGGATACTACAGCAAAGCAAAATCTACAGCCTTTTCTTCTGTTAAATAAACAAAGTAAATCTTTTAGAGTGTAGCAATAATTTTGCAAATAAAATTAAAGCCTTTCAGAGGAAGATACGTATTTTTTTTCTTGTATATCGGGCGTGTGTGTGTGTGTGTGTGTGTGTGTGTGTGTGTGTGTGTGTGTTACTGGGGATTGAACCTACGGGCGTTCTACCTCTATCGGACCTTTTTCCAACTTGTGAGGCTTTTCCTTGTGCAAGCACCTCTATTTGGAGAGGTTGGGGAATGAAAACCTGTCAGTCAGAAAGCCTCATTGCACTGGAGGGTGTGTGCAGATTTAAAATGGCAACTTCACAGTCTACTTCTCAACTGTGTGATTATATGATTTCTCCCCGAATAAATCTTGATTTGGTAAAAGATTAAGTCAGAACACCTGCGAGCTGCAGGACTGCCTCCCCTTCCTGAACTCCCATCTTTATCACCTGTTTGGAGAATGTGTCAACCTTCCCTAATTGAGAAGTAATTTGCAGTTACTGAAATCCATTTTATATTAAAAAGCTTCTCCAATCTGTGCACTTTTCCCCAGAGGGTTATTTTACTTGGAGGCATTTCTTAGGTTAAGATTTATGTTCTAGAAAAATGAAGTATTTTTTAGGAACTAGCTTTATATCTTTTTTTTTCTCCTTTCCTGTTTTAAAATTCCAGGAACACAAAGTAAACAGTTGAAGTTAAGCCTAAAACTACTTATTTTGTTTGCAATGCCTTTAAGATGTCATTTGGAGTTTTAAAGATACAATAGTACTACGAATAAAAAAAAAATAGGACAGAGACATATTTACTCTAAAGAAAATAAAAATAAGCAGTGAGTTTTTGTCTGCTTTTCATTATTGAATGCTGAACTATTTAATAAAGAAAAGTGGTTTAAATAACACTCAAAATGCATCTGTATTTTCTCCTGAATGCAAAATAATAAGTTTTAAATCACCTCCCTACTACTGATGTTTCAGTTCTTGGAATTACCAGGTAATTCTGTTTTTCATTTTAAATTGTTTTCTCCTATATTCAAATTGCTTTTTCAATTCATGGATGCAGGGCATTCTTTTGAATTATTGAGTCAACCCTTGCTTTCACAGGGATGAATGAAAGTACTGAATACACTAAAGCAGTGAATTGCCTCTCTTGATTTTAGATCTTATTTTATTGGTGCCCTTATTTTTTTTTATTATTATTCCCTTTCTTACTCTGTTCTGGTTTTTCTTTTCTTTCCCCTAATTTGTTTGTTCTTATATTATTCCTCCCCAACACATCTTTCTTGTT
Organism: Graphiurus murinus; assembly: GCA_004027655.1. NCBI lineage: Eukaryota > Metazoa > Chordata > Mammalia > Rodentia > Gliridae > Graphiurus > Graphiurus murinus. The sequence continues at coordinate 21,066 of PVLC010004295.1, forward strand.
TTTATTGTGGTGGTAGTTGTGGTTGTGGTTGTGGTTGTCTTTAAATGAATGCAAGTGAGGACTGGGATGTGGCTCAGAGGTAGAGTGCTTTGCCTAGCATGTGTGAGGCCCTGGGTTGGGACTCTAGCAGCACGGGGGTAAAAAAAGGAAAGAAAGAGAAAAAAGCAATTAAGACTTTAAATATATCTCTAATTACTACATTAGCTTCATCCCATATGTTTTGTATTATTCTTATAGTTGATTTATAAATTACAATTTGATTTCCTATGTTACTTTGTGGGTTATTTTCCAATAATGCCTGATAGAGTTTTTTGTTTCTAACTATGGTTTTCTTGTTAGTTTCTATTTTAATTGTATTATAGTTGGAGGTTGGGGATTCTGTAATATGAACTCTTTAAAATTTATTGCGATTTCTCTTAGGAACTAGTATTTATTCAACGTATACTTATGATTTCTTCTTCCTTTCTCTTTTTCTTTTCTGTTTTCTCTTTTGTGTATATGTGTGTGTGCATGACTGGAGATTGAATCCAGGGATTCAACCCTGAGCTATACCCCCATCCCTTTTAGTTTTTTTCTTTTGAAACAGGGTCTTGCTAAGTTATCATGTCCTGGTCTTGAAGTTGCTATCCTCCTGTCTCAGCCTCCCAGGTATTGGGATTACAAGTGAGAGTAGCTGTGTCCAGGGTTTGTTTGTTTGTTTGTTTTTGTGGTGTAGGAAATTGAACCTAGGACCTTGTGCATGCTAGGCAAACACTCTACCACTGAGTGATATCTGGGCTCCTATACTTGCTATCTCTTGAGTCCCAGTCTCTATTTATGCTACATCAAGTTTGATCATTTAGATTGTTTAAATTCATAACCTTGAAACTTTTTGCATTCGTGATCATATTACTATTTGCTAGTATATTAAAACCTCTTCATATTATTTTATATTTGTCCACTTATCCTTGAACTTCTGTTATTGTGTTATATAGTTAAAGGTTCTGGTGTCAGAGATAGACTAGTTGATAACTTGTACATCTTAGATTAATCTTTCTATCATTATAGTGGGTCACTGTATGCTATTTATTATTTTGTCATTAATTTTGATTAATAGATTGTTAATGTTGACACACTAGCTTTCTTTAGTTACTAGTTGCTTAGTATATATTTTTTCATAATTCTGTTTTCTGTTTCTGTTGTTTTGGGTCTGTCTCCTAAAACTGGAAGACTAAGAAATGTGTTATGAGTCGGGTGTGGTGGCCCATGCTTGTAATCCCAGCATTTGGGAGGCTGAGACCGGAGGATCTGGGTTCAAGGCCAGCCTCAGCTACCTAGTGAGGCACTCCACAACTTAGTGAGACCCTGTTTCAAAATAAAGAATAAAAAATAGGGCTGGGGCTGTAGCTTAGAGGTAGAATGCCCCTGGGCTCAATCCCCAGTACAAATGTGTTATGTTCCTTCTAATTCTTTAGTCTCTGTTATTAGATAAGAAAGCTGGTCTTTTGACATTTATGATTATCGATTTGGACTTACTTGACCATCTTAATTCGTGTCATCTGTTTCAGCATGCTCTTCATTTTTTCCTCTCATTTTATTTTCTGGTTATCTGGATTAGTAAAACTTCCATTACTTTCTTTTTTTAACTTATTGATTTAGAAGCTTATTATTGTATATTTCTTATTATTCAAAACAATACATTTTCCTGGGCTAAGTCTTAAAGTTAGTTAGTATCTGTGCCTTCCATCTTATCAGATTCAAGACCTTCACATACATTAAGGTTACCGACTACCTCTCCACTTCACACAGCCAATAGTTTATTAAATGCACCATCATTGTATCACTTTCTGTGCCCACTGCTACTTCTTATATTCCATTATCTCTGGGTTCTTTTTCTTTCTTGCTGAGGAATATCCTGTAGAAATGTTTAGTGATTAACCCCTTTTCGTGAATGATTGATTTAGTGAAAGATTGGGTAAAAAAATTCTAAGTTGATCATTATTTTTACATAACACTAGGAAAATGTAATTGTATTGACTGCTTGGGCTTATTGTGATTCCTTAAAGTAGCATGTCTTTTTTTACCTACTACTTTAAAATGTTTTTCTCTTTCTTCCTTATACTCAATTTCACTAAGATATGTTTAGGTACAGATTTGATTCCCATGCCTCCTTGGAGAAACATGACTGTTTTCACTATCTACTTGTATTAGTTAGCTTTTTTTTTTTTTTTTTTTTTTTTTTGGTCACTGTAACCAAGATACCTAACAAGAACAATTTAGAGAAGGAAAAGTTTATTTGGCTCACCATTTCAGAGGTCCAGTCCACAGCAGGCTGGCTTCAAGGGAGAAATGTCTTAGTAGCAGGGCATGGTAAAGAAAAGTTGCTCAACCTATGGCAGCTGGGAAGCAGAGGGAGAAGAGGGAGCCAGGGATAGATAGTCTTCAAGGCCACACCCCCAGTGACAAGCTTTCTCTAGCTATGCCCCATCCCTGAACTTTGCTGTATTGGGGACTATGCTTTTGGCACATAAGCGTCTGGGAGGGATATTCTGACCCAAAACCATATCAGGTGTCTCTAGTGCACATCTTGAACTCAAACTTCTAATTTTCCATTTTGAACCTACTCCACTCACTATCATCTAGTTTTAATTAGTGGCAACCCAGTCCTTTCAATTGTCGGAAACAAATTTTGAAGTCCTTTTTTGCTTCTTCTGTTTGTTCCCATACCCTATATTTATTCCCTGAGTAAATTCAGCTCCATCTTCCAAAATGTATCCAGAATCCAGGTGGGTTTCTCCACTCACACTGCTGCCAGTATGGTCTAAGCCACCATATTTTTAGCCTAGATGAGTTTCGTATTCTTTGTGTCCTTGCTACCACTCTTGTCTCCTCTATACTTTATTCAAAAGTCACGAGATCACGTCATTGCTTTGCTTAAAACTATCATCCCTTGCCCATCATGTAGTAAAAGCTAAAGCCTTTGTGGTCAACTATAAGGTCCTACCTGGTTTATAGTCCTCTTCTCCTCATCACTGTCCCTCTTACTCCACCAACCTCACTGGCCCCCGTATGGTCCTCCAGCATACACCATGCTCACATCTGTATATTAATTGACTTTTCTTCTTGGAATACTCTTCCCCAGGTAGCCACATGGTTAACTCCATTACCTCCTCTTCTCATCGAGGACTTTGGTGACCACTACATGCCAACCCCATCTCTCTTGTACCTTTCTCTATTTCATAATACATTTCATCTTCTAAATTTCCATAAAATTTACTAACTTATGCTTCTCACTTATTTTGTGACTTTTCATTAGAATGTAAGCTTTATGAGTGCAGATTTTTTTGTGTGCATAATTCTGTATTCCAAGTACCTAGAACAGAGACTCACAGAAAGGGCATATATAAATATTTGTTAAAGGAATGGTGAATCAACAAATCAATTCTTGTTGATATAGAACTATCGTACATGTAATATAATATAGAGCCAATGTATTTTCTTTTTTTTTTTTTTTTTTTTTTTTTTGCGGTACTAGGGGTTAAACTCAGGGGCATTCTACCTCCGAGCTACACCCCCAGCCCTATTTTTTATTCTTTATTTTGAAACCGGGTCTCACTAAGTTGCGGGATGCCTCATTAGGCAGCTGAGGCTGGCCGCGAACCGGGATCCTCCGGTCTCAGCCTCCCGAATGCTGGGATTACAAGCGTGCGCCACCACGCCCGGCTGAGCCAATGTATTTTCATAGATGCAGAATGCAATGAAATACAGTTACAAGACAAATGTCCATTAATTGCAAAATGGAGAAACAACCTTTTGTAGAGCCATATAATGGAATACTACTGTAGAAAAAGAGGAATAAATATGGATACACAGAACAACATGGGTCAGTATTGAGAGAAGCCAGATACAAAACTGCATATGGTTTATATGAAATTTTAGAAAAGTCAAAACTATAGGGATGGAAAGCAGGTAGATGCCTGATGCTGGGGATGGAACTGGTGCGAGATAGGGACCCTCTGAAGAAGGTATGATGGGCTTCTCTCAGATTCTCAGAGTTCTCTGAAACTCAAAAGTGGTAATGGTTGCACCACATATTTACCAAAACTCATTGAACTGTTTACTTGAGATGGGTCCATCTTAAGGATTATAAGTTATTCCTCAAAAGCTGCGGCAATAATAGTCAGGTGTAGGGTGGGGACACACCTGTAATCCCAGTACTTGGGAGGCTCAGACAAGAGGATTGCAGGTCTCGGCCAGTCTCAGCAACTTAACAAGGCCCTTAGAAACTTAGTGAGATTTTGTTTCAAAATTAAAAATAAAACAGGGCTGGAGATCTAGCACAGAGGTAGAATGTCCCTTAGTTTCAATCCCCAGTACAACACACACACACACACACACACACACACACACACATACACACACACACACATACACACACACACACACACCACTATAGATAGGGACTGGTACATGCCATTATTGATGGATTTGATATCCTCTCTCTAGAGTCAATGTACTATTACCAGAATTATACATATATGCACGGATGAAGTGTGTGTGTGTGTGTGTGTGTGTGTGTGTGTGTGTTTTTATCCATACTAAGGAGATTTATTTTTTATCGCATATTTATTGATGCCCACTCTTTTTTTCCTTTTTGGTACTTGGGATTGAACCCAGGGGTATGCTACCACCGAGCTCAACTTTCAGCCCTATTTTTATTTTTTATTTTGAAACATCATCTCACTAAGTTGCTGAGGGCCTCACTAAATTGCTGAGGCTGGCCTCGAACCTTCGACCCTCCTGTCTCAGCCTCTCATGTAGTGAGATTACAGCCCTGTAACACTGTGCAGGGTTTTGAGTGCCCTCTTTGAGACAGACATCTTGTTAGGGTCTAGAGATGGATGTGATGGTTACAAAAATAATGATTGAGACTTGATTTTAAGCACTAATTTGGTGGAAATCAGGCAATAGTTATTAAAGATATGTTGAAGGACTGTTCTTTATAGATTTAGGTCGGTAAATTAAAGATTACTAATTTTATGGCAGTTATTAGAGTTTCAAGTACTATAGCCCAGCAACTTACAGAAACTTTTCCTCCCGGGGTGGAGGCAAAGGTTTTGGAAAAGGAAATTCCAGCACCGCCCCTTGAGGTCTTTATTTTCCGGGGTAAATCTTCCCGCTGTCTAAGTAAGCACACGTAAGCCTTGCCCCGCCCTCTGTAGAGCCTCCTTGGGGCGGGGCAGGGGCAAGGTATTTTGTTAATCCTGTTAGCTCAGGCAAGCAGAGGAAGGGATAATCAGGAAATAAATCATATAAAAATATGAGAACAATAGGAAAGAAAAGCTTGTCTTACAGGTTGGCTTCCTGTCCTGCCTAGTGTTTGTGGAATGCAATCGTCTCTCCTTCTTGATTCTTCATGTAACTAGAGTGTCTTATGTTGTAATTCTTTTCTCAATGCTCTCTTATCTGTTGATATTATAATGTTCAAAGTACTCTCAGAATTGTCAAAATAAAAGGTATCCTAAGGAGTTCCTTGCAGCTGCTACAGAGTAGTGTTTTTAAAAGTAAGCACCACTCGCAATCCAGAATGTCAGCTCAAAGTAGAATATCCTGTAAAAACTCTATTTGCTTTTATTTCCTATTTGCTTTTTGATGGTCACATTTTCCTGAGTAGGCTGCCTCTTACAAAATGTAGCCAAGTTTTGAGGAAATAAAAAGTTAAAAAAAAACCCAAAACCTGGAAAATATTCTAGTAAAGAGTTGTTAGTTTCTGAGTTATATATGTAATATAAAATCTTATATTAATGTAATTAATATACTATCACAATTATGTAATAATATAGAAGGTGGGCATGGTGGTGCATGCCTGTAATCATGCTGAGATAGGAGGATTGCAGTTAGAGGACAGCCTCAACAACCTAAAGAGACCCTGTTTCCAAACAAAAAAATAAAAACGGCTGAGGGTGTAGCTTGGAGGTGGAGTGCCCCTGTGTTCAATCCCAATAACTAATATGCACAAACACACACACACACACACACACACACACACACACACACACAGTGAGTTTCTTCCAACAATTGTATCTAGAAAACAAACTAATAAATCTTTTAAAATCCTCCTTGGAGTCCCCCACGTCATGCTACACATCTGTAAGTCCCAGCTGCTGTGGGGGCTCACTTGATGCAGGAGTTGGAGGCCAGCCTGGATGACAACATAGCGAGACTCAGTCTTAAAAACCAACCTAACAAACAAAGCAAAAGAAGACAACAGGAAAAAAAAATTAAATGCCTATTTGGAAAATTAAGTTTTATTCATTTCCCTCCCATTAGGAATGGGTTTTCTATGACTACAATTCCCATTACACAAGGAAATGTCATTCATTAGCTAGATCTTCATAGCCAAGTGCAGAACGAAGGCTGTGGATCACGTAGCCCCCATGTACTCGCACAGGGTCACATTCAGCCACAGGTTTCTCGCAGGCCACCGCTGTCTCGATCACCCACCTCTTCTCCCGAGACTCTACCTATCCCTGCCCTCCCCCCTTGATCCTCCACCACAACTGCTGGTGTCTCACAGAGACCCAGAGCGAGTACTTGTGACATTTGTGGCCTGGGGACGGTCCACTCTTCCCCCCACTCAGGCTTAGATTTGACTAGCTAGAGAAGTATGGCAGAGATCCACCTGTTACCGGATTCTGTAGTAGGGGCCACAGTTGTTATAAACTGTCTTCTCCGTCTATCAAATGATATGGCTGTAATTTTGGACATTGATCTAGTAGGAAACTTCTCCACAAATAGTCTAGATTGGTAAAATTTAGGTTTATATCTGATTTAACTTTAACAAAAATAGTGACGTCCATCCATGACAGGGACAGGTGTCATTTTGGATACCCCACATGTAAGATAAAAAAGTCCCATATCAGACAAGTCAGTGAAGTCTGTGTTATAGAGTAAAATGCTTGAAAACCTCATGAGGAAAAAAACCCTTTATTATAAAAGCACAATCGAGCTGGGCGTGGTGGCGCACGCTTGTAATCCCAGCATTCGGGAGGCTGAGACCAGAGGATCTGGGTTCTCGGCCTGCCTCAGCTACCTAGAGAGGCACTCTGCAACTTAGTGAGGCTTGGTTTCAAAATAAAGAATAAAAAATAGGGCTGGGGGTGTAGCTCGGAATGAGTTCAATCCCCAGTACTGCAAATAAATAAATAATGAAAAAAAAAATAAAAGCACAATAGTTCCTGGAAGGGGAAATTTCCAGGTAATCCCTTTAATTTCATTTCCTTCTGAAAGTAAATGAGTAAGTCATAGTCCTCTCAGGGGTTGAGAAATATTTAGATGTTCAGTGGAAAAATGAATAAATGACATAATTCTCTATTTTATTTTTTAATTTTAACAAAGGTTTAATATATGCTATTCCTCAATTTCAGCCATGGTATAGTCAACTTAATGGCAGCATGTTGCAAAGGAAAAATAGTGGTGCACTGCAGCAGCTCATACGGGCTTGTGGACCAAACTGTCCCATTTTAAGGTCTGTGAGCTGGTTGACATCAGTTTTCTTAGCTGATCGTTGAATCAGCTTTTGTCGAAGTATTTTATATCGTGGAAATCGGCAAACAGTACATGTGCTCACCTCCTCCTTCTCCTCCTCCATCCCCAGCCCAGATACTAAGCATTTACCAGGATCTCACTGGGTAAGAGACTAGTTTGGCAATACAGGACAAAGAGTAGGACCAAGGGGATAAACACCGAAGAATGATGAAGAGATGGCTTCCTCAGAGTTAGGTTACTGGCACTAATCCTGTTTAGCATGTTTATAAATTCCCTGGAAAGAGAATGTCCATATTTTTTAGATAACATTAAATATTTCCAGTGTTCAACTATAATCCCCATGAGAGTAACACCCAGAACCATTTGTAAAGCTCTGAGTTCTGAAGTCCCGAGTAAAGCAATATGGGGAGAAAGTCTGTTAAAATACCCCTGCTAAAGGGTAATTCCTAATCTATATGTTATGACCTGGAAATGAAATTTAGGAATTCCCGTAGACTATTTCTTTGCTCATTAGCCTAACTTGTTAGCTGTGATAAAGAGGCCACTTAAACACCAAGCCCCCTTACAAGTTATGGAAACAGTAACTGTCCCATGCTCATAAAGAAACCTTGGTGAACGCTTCCTTCAGTTTTGGTTCAAATGTTTCAAGGATAATGTAATGGACCTGGAAGACTTTCAAAGAAAATTGTGCAGCCTATTTGGCGATTATAAGAATCCTAGGCGAGGCTATACATTATATTAACTAGTAAGTCATGAAAGGTCTTGAGTAAGATAAATGTGGATATATTAAGTAAACCTGAAATACAGAGCACCTCTTTGATGTTTAAGAATTTAGAAGGGAAAAAAAGCACACCATCTAGGAAAAGAAGTAATGATAGCAAAAAATAATATTTTACCTCAAGGTATAACTTTCATCAATTTCTAGAGATGACTATATATTTATGTATTTTATGTGCAAGATTTAATGTCTATGTCCTCTATAAACACTGACTTCCTTCAACAACTAAGCTGTCAATAGAGGAATAATAAGACATTCTCTCTTCTATACTTACTTTTAACTATTTTGTTTGTTTCTTAAGGCAACTTAAAACAAAGACATGGAAAAGCCACTCATTAGAGTTGCTTACTTTCCCTGTTCAATCCCCAGGTGGGATGTGCTCCCCAAACACACTTTTGTACTTTCTAAGGAAGCTTAGTTAGGATTAATTTTATTGTCCTAATTAGAACTTGATTTTGGCCAAGTTTTCAGTGTCATTTAAAAAAATTAGGGATTTAGGCTGGGGTTGTAGCTCAATAGTGATTTAAACCCAGGATTAGATCCCAGAAACAAACACACACACACACACACACACACACACACACACACACACACACATACACATACACACACACACACACACACACACACACTAATATTTAAAAATCAGGGATTCTTAAAAGCAAATGAGACAAAAGGAAGTGGACAATTGGCTACACTTTTCTAGGGAAAGGGTCTTCCTCACAACAGAGGGTAGGTAGGCTATTTGGATGTGAAAAAATACTGCAGTTTACTTTATTGCAACTAAACAGACAAGCAAGTGTCTTTCAAACAATAGAACAAACCAGGCGAGGTGGCCGCTTGTAATCCCAGTACTTGGAAAGCTGAGACTGGAGGATCCAGGTTCACAGCTACTTCATGAGGTTCTCTGCAACTTATAAGACCCGGTTTCAAAAATAAAAATAGCACCGGGCTGTAGCTCAGAGGTAGAATGCCACTGGTTCAATCCCCAGTACTGCAAAAAAAAAAAAAAAAAAAAAAAAAAGAACAAAATGGCACACACCTGTATTCTCAGTACTTGGGAGGCTGAGACAGGAGGATCTCAGGTTTGAGGCCAGCAGTGCAGGGTAACTTAGTGAGGTCCTATTTAAAAAAATAAAAATAAAATAGGACTGGGGGTATAGCTCAGAAGTAGAATGCCCCTGGGCTCAATTCCCAGTGACACGAAATATATGAATAAGTAAATAATTAAATAAATACAAAAAATAAGACTCTGCGTGATGTTAATATATGTTAGAAAAAAGTTGATTTTTATGTTTAAAATATAACAACTTAGAATATCTTATATACTTAATATTTTTAATAGTGCAGAGTTGATTGTCTAAGATAAACTACAAAATGAAAGCTGGCATAAATGACCTAAATATATTGAACTTTTCTTTTTTCACTTTTTTTTTCGGTACTGGGGATTGAACTCAGGGGCATTCTACCTCCAAGCTATACCCCCAGCCCTATTTTTTATTCTTTATTTTGAAACTGAGTCTCACTAAGTTGTGGAGTGCCTCACTAGGTAGCTGAGGCTGGCGGCGAACCCATATCCTCCCGTCTCAGCCTCCCCCCGAATGCTGGGATTACAAGTGTGTGCCACCACGCCCAGCTCTTTTTTTCACTTTTTAATGAAATGTTTACAATCAGAAGGTGCACAAGTCATTGCATATAGCTCAATGAATTTTCATAAAGTGAACCCATTTATGTAACCAGCATTTCATCAATTTTATATATATATATATATATATATATATATATATATATGGCATCTAGATTACTTGTAATAATCTATTTTAAGGACCAAGTGTTTATTTGTAAGAAAACTGAGATTCCATAGGCTATTATAGGAAGGTTTAATTCAACTTCCAGGGAATAGTAGCTTCTAGAATAAAATACTGTTGGTATTGTTTTTTCTTTCTTTCTTTCTCTCCTTCCTTTCTTTCTTTCTTTCTTTCTTTCTTTCTTTCTTTCTTTCTTTCTTTCTTTCTTTCTTTCTTCTTTTCTTGGTACAGGGAATTGAACCCAGGGACATTCTACCTCTAAGCTACACCCCTAACCCTATTTTATTATTTTGTTTTGAAACAGGGCCTTTAGCCGGGCATGGTAGCGGACGCTTGTAATCCCAGTACTTGGGAGGCTGAGATCAGAGGATCTGGGTTTGAGGCCAGCCTCAGCTACTTAGTGAGGCTCTCCGAAAGTTAGTGAGACTGTTTCAAAATAAAGAATAAAAAAAATAAGGCTGGGGGTGTAGCTCAGAGGTAGAACACCGCTGGGTTCCATCCCCAGTACCGCAAAAAAAAAAAAAAAAAGAAAGAAAGAAAGAAACGGGGCCTTTAGGTTGCTGAGAGTATCTCTAAATCAACCCCCCCCCTCCCCAGGCTAAACCCAGGCACATTCTACTCCAGAGCTACATCCTCAGCCCTATTTTATTATTTTTTTTAACATTTTGACCCATGATCTCACTAAGTCGCTAAGGGCTAAATTGCTGAGGCTGGCCTGACACCTGTGATCCTCCTGAGTCAACTCCCAAGTGCTGGGATTGCAGAGCGGCCACACCATGCCCCATGCCCGGCTTGCAGGGATTCTTTGAGATACAGGAGCAGTGAACATCCCAGAGTTTTAGGCCATAGAAACTAAGGTGTATCCTTGGCTGACTTCACACGTAGGCCCTCATTTAAGTTTGTTGTCCAACCTGAGACCATGAGTGTTGATTTTTTTTTTTTTTTTTGGTCTGAGTTATATTTGTGCAAAGGAAGATCATTTTTTAAAAGGAGCAACACATCGGCATGTAGCAGACTTCTAAGACAGACCATTAGGAAGGAACTAACTTTAAAGAAACGAATTTTCTTACATGAAGTACCATCACTAAATGCATTCAAAGGATCCCTTGACATTGAACCTTTTCAATTAAAGGGGAGTGTGCTGAGCGCTCCAGTACCCTGCAGGGGTGCGGGCCTGCGGGTCGGAAGTGGGGGGCACTGGACCTGCCGGCCTCCCCCCCTCCCCTCCGCGCTTTCTCCCCGTGACCCCTGACCCCAGCTAATCTGCATAGAGGAATGACAGGCATCCGCTGGGCTGGCTCCGCCGCGCCGGCTGCGGCCGGCCGGGCTGGGAGACCCGCGCAGGGCGGAGGCGCGGGACCCGCGGGGATGCGCGCGCGGGAAGCTGCCCCGGAGCGGACCCATGATCGCCGGACCCGAGGAGCCGCGTGACCGCCGGAGCCGGCCCTGCGACCCTGGCCATGGGCCAGACCTCGGTCTCGGCGCTGTCCCCGCAGCCCGGCAGCGGTGAGTCGGCGCGGGGCGCTCCCGCCGCGGCCCGGGACCGGCCCGGCCGGCGACGCCGCGGTTCCGCTGGGGCCGCCGAGTCCCGCGCAGGAACCCCGGAGGTAGCGCTCCAGACTCTGGGTCGTGAAAAGTGGAAAGTCTTTTGGGATCCGGCCGATTTTACCTTAAAGGCACAGGCCCCGGTTTTTTGGTTTTTGCTTTTTTTTTTTCTTTTTTCTCCTCCTCTGTGCGACTGTTACCCGGGCTTTGGTTTTTGTCCAAAGCACTTCGGAGCCCGAAACTTAGGAGAAACGCCATTTGCGTAGGACTGTGTTTTCCAAACGCAAAACTTAGAGAGAGGAACATGCCAGCGGGTTTTTCTGTATTTACCCTTGGCTTCCGAACAGACTAGCACTGAATTCTTGCAGGCTTGTCAACTGATTTATGGTTTGTTATTCGGAGAAGTGCTGATGGCCTTCTCTCCTGGCAGGACGCTGCATACTTAATAACTACCCGAAGAAACGCGGGATTGTTTCAAATGATACTTGTTTTGTTTATGTTAGACCCATAAGCTATAAAGTTTAGGGAAACATACCTCACAGACCTCATTCTTCAGGGCTGAAGTTTGTTTTATGGGACTGTGTGTAACATATCAGAGTTTCAGTGCCCTGTTTTTAATAAGAAACTGTTTTAAAGAAACTTTAAAAGAAAGTTTCTTTTTCCCATTTTATTAAAAAAAAAAAAAAGAAGGTCCGAATGGCATTTCCCCAGCAAGATAGAGATAAACAACTGTTTGGTGGCATTCTGTGTGATTAGATAATGAACTAAATGTAAAAGATATCATTCTAATGTTTTTCCCAGCAACGATTAAAAAAAAAAAAATCAACTTCCAAGGGACCATTTATGTTGTTCGTTGAGATCTGTGATACACTTTTTAAGTTGGGCAAACATCAACAGGATCTTGCTGAGAGGAAATGACAGGGCAAGGAGGAAGGTTTATAATCTGCTTCAGGATGTCCAGCTAGATAGCATTCTGTCATTCCACCAACCCCTCACCCCCAAATGGGTTTGTTTATGTTGACCAGCCTCACTCCTGGAATATCATAAGCTTTGTTGAGGTTTAGTGTCACGCCCTGGAAGAATGACCCCTCTGTGAAGGACAGAAATCAGAACCCAAAAAGGACTCTCACACCCCTTGCTGATAATGGCGTGGTTAACAGTGCTCTCAGAAGCAAAAAGACTTCATGTGGATGACTTTGGAGGGAGTTTTGGGGGGTATTGATTAGGATCTTAACTTTGGAAAGCTATTTGGTGCAAATAAGGGGCTTGATTTCCTTTGTTTGACTTTAAAGCAGTGTAATATCTTTTAAGCAAGAGTCATCTTTTTTAGTTTCCACACTGGCAAAGACTGAATTAAATCATTACTCCAACAGGTTTGCAGGAAGTAGTGTCCTAAATTTAGCTCTTTTGTCACAAAATGTTATTAGAGTAATAGAAAAGCAGATTTGCCTTTACCAAAATCTAGAAGTATTATTACATAAAAGAAGTATAAGAAGCAAGTAGAATCCCAAAATGTAGTCATCCTACCTCTTGTGCAGCACAGCAAAAAAAAAAAAACAAAAAAAAAAACAAAAAAAAATCCAGAGCTCTAGGACTCCTAATAAAATGACTAATCATATGGAGAAGTCTATTTAAAGAAAAAGTGATTTAAATGAAAAGTTATGTTTGATCATAGGTATTTTAGAGGAACATCTCATAAACTGTCATGATACTTAAGTTGTAGGCCCTTGGTTTTGTGGATTAAAAGTGTGGGTGAATGGAAAGGACCAAGCCATACATAGGAATAGAGGGTTTTTCTTTTCTCAGTTAAGGGATGATGGCGGTTATAACTTAAGTTACAGTATTGCAAAAGTGAAACAATTTTCTCATGCTATCTACTTAGGATGTCCAAGTCCATCTCTACTTAGGATTACTCTATTTCCCAGACTTTTGGTCATCAAATTAAAAAAAAACAACAATAAAAAGCAGCATTGGGTCAGTTTTATATTGATGTCTGTATTATTCTCCCAGTCTGAAAGTACCTTGTGCTTTTCCAAGTTCTGCTTGGAACTTTTCTTTGTTAGCTATTTAATTCTAGCTGTACACATGGCATGAAGCAAGAGCCTTATTCTGTTTCATCGTAGCCCTCTGTTAGTTAAGCCTGGAGAGACTGTTAGGGATTAGGGTGCTGAAGATGCTTCCCATCTTAAATGCCTAGTGGAGGAAAACCTGTTTGGGTTTGAGGAATCAATAGTACAGTGTTCACTAGTTCCTACTTAGCACTTGATTTGAGCTATTGTAAGAATCTTCAGTGTAGCCAGAAATTGGCTCTCTTCTTTCTCTTTTGACTTGAAGATCTCAGCCTTTACAGCTTAGAGTTACATCTATTTCTCTGGGTTCTAGAAGGGCTGCTTAATAGTTATTTCTGAGAAATGAGTAGTCAAACCCATTTTTGTTCTTTTAAAAGATAGCCTTATTGACATACAATTTACATACAGTAAAATTTGCCCACTGAAAATGTACAATGCTTTTTTTTGGGGGGGGGGCGGGGGTATTGAGGATTCAACCTAGGGGCATTCTACCTCCAAACTTTATCCCCAGCACCCTTTTTTTTTGAATCAAGATCTTGTTAGGTTGCTAAGAGTCTCCCTAAATTGCTAAGGCTATCCTTGAACCTGCCATCTTCCTGTCTCAGCCTCCCAAGTACTGGAATGAGAGACCTGTGCCACCATGCCCAGCTCATTGTTTTTTTAGTATATTCACAGTGTGGTGGAACCATCAATCCCTATTTTCACCCTGTTTACTCACCCCCATCTGCTGGAATTAAACACTAATTGTTTTCTGTCTCCATTGGTTTGCTGATTCGGAACATTTCATGTAAATGGAATCATAATGTGTCATTTTACGATTCAATTTCTCATAATATTTTCAAGGGTCATATATATTATAGTAGTATCAGTACTTTGTTTCTTTTTGTTGGCAAATAATATTCCATTGTATGAGTAGACCACATTTTATTTATCCATTCATTAGGGTTATTTCTGCTTTTATTTTATTTTTTTTTTGGCTGCTATGAATAATGCTTTATGTAGAAATTATTGGTGAAGATGTTTTTATTTATCTGGGGTATATAAATGGGAGTGGAATTGCTGGGTCATAGTATAGGTGATTCTATGTTTCATCTTTCAGCAACTGCCAGAAAGTTTTCCAGAGTAGCTAATTGTACCCTTTACCTTCCCTCCCCCAGTGTATGAGGAAGGGTTCCAGTTTCTTCACATCCTTGCCAACACTTGTTATTGTCTTTTTTTTTAGGCTGTTCTTGTGGATGCTAAGTTGTATGTCATTGTGGTTTTGATTTGCTTTTTCCTAATTGTTAGTTACATCAAGCATCTTTTTGTGTGCTTATTGGTCATTTTTATATCTTCTTTGGAAAAATGTCTATTCAGAACCTTTGCCTAATTTTAGTTGGGTAATTTGACTTCCTATGATTGAGTTTTAAGAGTTTTTTAATATACTAGATGCAAGTCCCTTATTGGGCATATGATTTTCAAATATTTTCTTCCATTCTCTGGTTGTCTTTTTAGCTTGATAAAGTTTCGATGATGTCTTGTTTGTTTTTTTCTTTTGTTTATGTCATATTTAAGAAACCATTGTCTAACCAAAGACAAAAATATTTATGCTGTTTTCTTCTAAGACTTCTATAATTTTAGCTCTCTTTAGGTCAGTGATACATTTTGAGTTGGTTATATAGATGATATAATGTAGGGTTTCAAGTTCATTCTTTTGCATCTGGATACCCAGTTGTCCAGTACAATTTGTTGCAAAGACAATTCTTTCCCCTTTGAATTGTCTTGGCATGCTTTTGGGAAATCAGTTGCATGTGTAAGGGTTTATTTCTGGACTTTCATTTCTATCCCATTCATCTATTCTTATGCAAGTGTAACACTGTCTATATTACTGTAGGTTTGTAGTAAGTTCTGAAACTGGCAAGTATTTTGTTCTTTCTCAAGATTCTTTTGGCTATTCTGTACCTCTTGCATTTCCATATGAATTTCATAATCAGCTTGTCAGTTTCTACAAGAAGCCAAAAAGCCAGAATGGGCTTTTTTTTTTTTTTTTTTTTTTTTATTCCCAGTACTAGGGAATGGGGATTGAACCCAGGAGTGCTCTACCACTGAACTGCATCGTCAGCCCCTATTATTATTATGTTGTTGTTGTTGTTGTTGTTGTTGAGACAGAATCTTGCTAAATTATGAGGCTGACTGTGAACTTGTGATCTTCCTGCCTCAACCTCATGAGTACAAACTAAGATTGTGTTGAACATGTATGTAGTTCAATTTGGAAAATATTGCCATATTAACAATATGAAATTTTCTAATATGAACACAGATGTCTTTCCATTTATTTGGATATTCTGAAATTTCTTTCTATACTTTTGCAGTGTTTAGTGTATAGATCTTGTCTTCCTTTATTAAAGTTATCTGTATTTTGTTTCTGATTCTATTATAAATGAAATTCTATTCCTTTTTTTAGATGGTCTATTGCTAGAGTTTATAAATACAAAAATTGATTTTTATATATTGATCTTGTACCTTACAACCTTGCTGAACTCATTTTTTAGTCCTAATAGTTTTTAGTGGATTCCTTAGGATTTTCTGTACACCGGATCATACTACATACAAGATCTATGTATACAAGGTCATGTCCAAAGAGAAAACGTTTTAGTTTTTCCTTTCCGGTTTCAATGACCTTTATTTAGTTCCTTGTTTAACAGCCCTGCCTAGAACCTCCAGTCTAATGTTAAATAGAAGGAGTGAGTGAACATTATACCTTCCTGATCTAAGGGTGAAAACAACCACTCTTTCACCATTAAGTGTGATATTAACTGTGGATTTTTCATATATGCTCTTTGTCAAATGTTCTCTACTGTTCCTAGCTTCTATCTTTATCATGAAAGTGTTACATTTTGTCAAAGGCTTTTTGTGCATCTGTTAAAATGATCAGATGGCTTTTGTTCTTTTTTAAAAAAATTTAATTCTATTTTTTATTTGTGCATTGTAATCATACATCTTAATGAGGTTTTTATCCTTTATTCTATAATGTGACATGTGATATTAATTGATGTTGGGATGTTAAACCAACCTTGCATTCCTGAGATGAGTTCCACTGGGGTGTCCTGCATAATCCTTTTTATATGATGCTGTATTTGGATTGCTACTATTTTATTCATTATTATTAAGCATGGGGTAAACAGGTATACCCCCAAATAGGTTGATTCTAATACCCTCTGGCTTCATGCCCAAGGAAGGTTGAAACTTCTATTTTTTTTATTGCCAAGTATAAGGCATGGCCAACTGGACACAGTGTTTGTTGTAAATGTTAATGAATGAACAAAATATTCTCAGTGAAGAGTTTGACTCCTTTAAGCCAATGGCATATGAATGAGAGCTATGTATTATTTTTATCCTTTTGATGACTTTGAAAATTATGTTACTCTTGCCCCATTGTCGAAAGAGTAGTATATGAATCTAGTAATTTCTTCTCGTCTATTTCAACCCCACCCCCATGGTTCCATAGGTACCCTATTGGTTAGTTCACCTCAGCTCTTAGGTTGAAGGGCAGCTGATGCCACTGTCCCCACTTTTCAGAGACAGGGGACAAATGCATGAAGTGTGTTGGGTCACACCAGATTGCAACGGAAGCTGTATCTACCTGTGTTTTTGAATTTTCAGGATTTGTTGAGGTCACTGTATTTGTTTTGCCCCAAAACATTCATCTATTTCCTTGTCAGCCAGGCAGAAGAAAGAAATTATAAAGGCAAAAGAATTCATTTTCTTTGATTAAAATACTATGCACGTGGTTAAAAGTCAAACAGTACAGTATGGTTTGGGATTTAAAAAAATGATTTTACTACAGGTATGGTGGCAAGGCCAAGGCAGGAGGATGGAGAGGTTGAGACTCTGACTCTAAAAAAATAAAAATGAGTTTACTTCCTCTTATATCCCCCCCCCCTTCTTTTCTTTCTGGTACCAGTGTTGAACCCAGCGGCATTTAACCTCTCAGCTGCATCCCCCATCCTATTTTATTTTTAATTATGAAACAAGGTCTTGCTAAATTGCAGAGGGCCTTGCTAAGTTGCTGAGGCTGGTCTCGAACCTGTGATCCTTCTGTCTCAACCTCCCAAGTACTGGGATTAGAAGTGCGCGTCCCCACACGCATCTTCCCACTTTCTAATTATAGCCCAGAATGAATCCGTTCCACAGTTTTAATTCATATATGTGCCTTCATCAAAACAGACAATACGTACTCTAATTACTGTTCTATACTTTGAATTTTTCATATAGTATGACTTGAGAATACTTCCATATCGATCTCTTTAATCCTATAAACTATATTTTAATATGTGACAGTATCAAAATGTCCTCTAAAGGAAATGTGTATTTTTATATTTTATACTTGTCTTTTTATATTATTTCTGGCTTCTTTTTGCATGTGTGTGCCATTACTAACAATACTGAAATGAATGTTCTTATCTAAACATCTTGAACTACATGTACCAGTAAAATCTTAGCAGTGGGATTGCTGGGTCAAAAAGATTTTGTGTGCTCTATTTTGATAGACTTTGTCAAATTACTCCCAAAGAGATTATCTTACTGTAGCTGTTCACTGTATGAGAATTGTTATTTTCTGTTTTCTCTCACAGTAGTGCATATCAGGGTCTCTCTCCCATGTGGGGCTTTGTGAGAAATAGAAGTTACTTCCTCTGAATGGGACAGCCCCGCAGGCACATGGCTTAACAAGTGCAGCCTTAGCAGGAATTCTGTTCCCCTTGCTCTCCTGCCTAGAATCCCTTGTGCAGTGAACACACTACACAACTGAACATGATCACGATACAAAACAATTTTTTTAGAATCTTCCTATATGTAAAAACTGGCATCCCACTTTGACTACGAGCAAATTAGGGAATTTATTGTTCTTTTTCTCTGAATTGCCCATTTGTAGTCCTTGCCTATTTTTCTGGTTTCTTATAGATTTGTATTTTGAGGTGCTTCACCTTATGCCTGTTTGTTTGCAAATTTTTTTTTCTATGTGTATCTTGCAATGTAAGTTTGTTAATAGTGTTTTTTCATATAAGAGCTTTAAACTTTACTGTGTCAAGTTGGTTACGCCTTCTTTCTTACAAATTAGAGCTATTAAGACACATGCTTTCCTCTGCTATTTTTCTCATATATGAATATTTGCTTTCTCGTTTATTCTGGCTTCAGATGAAAACATTTGATGATATAAAGATTTTAAACATCTACATGGCAAAATAAATGAATACGAAACAAAAAACACCACCATCAACAAAAAATGAGCCCCACTGTCAGCAAATCGAAAAAAATATCTTAAAACTGAAAGATATTTGCATTAAATATGGAAAATGATGGTTAATATTCTAATGTGGTAAGACCTTTTGAAAATCAGTAAGAAAAAGGCAAACACCCAGATATAAAAACAAATAAAAAACACAAACAGGCATTTTTCAAAATACCTGCTGGCAGCTGGGCGTGGTGGCGCACAATCCCAGTACTTGGGAGGCTGAGACGGGAGGATCTGGGTTCGAGGCCAGCCTCAACTACTTAGTGAGGCCCTCCGCAACTTAGTGAGACCCTGTTTCAAAATAAAGAATAAAAATAGGACTAGGGGTGTAGCTCAAAGGTAGAATACCCCTGGGTTCAATCCCCAGTACAACAACACAACAATAACAACAACTATATATTCATATATATATATATACATATATATACACATACATATATATATATATCTGCTGGCTAATTTGTGAACTCACTGTGGGCTAGGAATGATTCTAAACACTTTCCTTCAGCTAACTTTTTAATTTTCACAACATTTATGTGAGGTAATATATCCCCATTTTACAGATCAGGAAAATGGAAGTGCTAAGACAGGAGGATTGCAGGTTCAAGACTAGCCTCAGCAACAACAAGACCCTGTTTGAAAATGAAAAATAAAATTGGGCTGGGGGAGGTAGCTCAGAGGTAGAATGCCCCTGGGTTTGAACCCCCCAAAAAAGAATTAAATAATTTCCTCATGTTACTAAATCAAAGAAGAAACATATGTGACAATTGGTGTATGAAAGTTGAAGCACTTAAGTTAAAAAAAAAAAGGATGCTATTGATCACCTATATTTTAGCAAAGATTAAAATGAACAATTCCCAGGAGATGATTATTTTGGGTAATTTAAATTGGTACAAGCTATCATTAAAGCAGTTTGGTAATATATGTTAAAAGACCCTAAAATGTGCATACACTTAGACTTAGCAGTATACTTGTAGAAGTATAGTATAAAGTAAATAATTCATTGTTCATTTGAACAATGTTCATCAGAACCTAAAAAACTGGGATAACCTAGCAGTCAAATATCAAGAGGCTGATTGGATTAATTGAGGTAGAGTCATGTAATAGAATGAGCCATTTGAAAAAGATGTAAAAATAATTTTGAAAGGTGACTTTCATGGTAAATAACATCAAAATGTGAAAAAGAAAGTTTCCTAGTAATCTGATTTCCTTTGGAGGTAATGTGAAAGTCATGGCCTCCTGTCCTTTGGACACGATCAAAGTCAAGGTTCCTGTCTCTGATGTCCACTGGGACCTCAACTGGAATGATAGCCACAAGCTGACCTGCAAACTGTGTTAGCTTTTCTCTAGCTGCATGAACTGTGAGAGTCTGCTTTTCAACCACTTTTTTTTCCCTTGTGAATTCAATGATGAACCACTTCCTTGAGGTTTAATTGTCTTCTTAGTCTGTTGGATAATAATGAAAATGCCACTCAACTTTTTTTGTATGTGTGTCGGGGGGAGGGGGAGGGTGAGGGTACTGGGGATTGAACCCAGGAGTATTCTACCTCTGAGCTACACCCCCAGCTCTTTTTCAATTTTTGTTTTGAAACAGGGTCTTGCTAGATTGCTGAGTCTCACTAGATTGATGAGTCTCGCTTCTTGCTGAGGTTGTCCTCCAATGTGAGATCTTCCTGTCTCAGCCTCCCAAGTACTGGGGTTACAGGTGTGTACCACCATGCCCGGCTTCATCACTCGCTTTTAAAGATAGAAAATGAGCAGACATTTGAACTTTACATACCTCCTTTTGGTCCATGGATCATCAGGTCTGGTCAATGAGTAACATCCCAAATATTTTCAGCTTTATTTTACCTTCAGCAGTGGGAAACATAATAATGGGCGGGCACGTCAGACTTCACCTCTTGCCTACTACTTAATGCAGCAAGAAAGGAGATGAACCTGGGTTGTTGCTCCTATAGTTAAGCCTCCTTAATTCGAACAGAGGGAACATTGCATCATGCTTTGTTTTTTGGGGAGGACTTTAGCAGCCTAACTGTGTGTCTCTATTCTTGGGAGAAGAGACTAATATTCAGTGAGGACTGAACTGATGTAAAAGTGATATTGAGGTAAAAATAGTCTTAAGAAAATAAGGCTTGTTTCCCTTCCCATCCCCCATCTGGAGTAGGGGAACAAAAAACAAAGCCACAGTCATCTAGAAGGGAATGGGCAAATAGCATTTCTTACCAAAAAGTTGTCTGACCATTATCAGTTCTATTTATAAACTGCCTCTCTGCTTACTTTCATTTCAAGGGGCTAGATATTTTTATTCAATTAAACCTTCTGGCAAGTGTAACGCTGTAGCCCTTAGCACTAAGGAAGTTTGGGCTGCCACAGGGAAGACGGAAGTGCTATTTTGCTTCAGAATATCCTGGAAAGCTGCACTGGTATGCACTTGGCGGGCGTCTTCCTGCAAATCATCTTGCTTTATGAGAGGGTATTAAGAGAGAAAAATGAGCGGCCCCTTTATCCAACCAGCAGCTCCCCAGCTTAAGTTATGATGTTAAGGTGTCATGCTGAGCTGTGGGGAGGGTCCAAAATCATGCAGGGACCCTGCCCATGAGATCTGAGACTAGAACATGCTCCATGGAGATGTGCAGAATTGAGGGTGGGAGGGAGGGACGGCTGGAGAACCGTGGGAGACAGAATCAGGGACGCTTTCAGGGGACACATCTGCCTGCTGTATGCGGTATAGATCTCTTGGGGAGAGGTAAAGGCAGCAGCTAGAGGCAGGTGGCAGGAATCTGACAAGGTGAAAGGACCTCTTGACATGGGAATGGCTGGAAAAATAAGAGCAGCATCACCTAGATTCACATCTGCCTTTCTGACCCCGAGCTCCGGGTTCAAATGCGCAACTGTTGACAGGCTTACTAGAGTGCGTCCTGGGTGTCTCACAGGAGGCATATCTAAACAGAAGGCTTGGTATCTCCACCCAAATGGGTGCTCCCCTTGGCTTCCTGCATTCCGCCAAGTGATATTCCCAGCCACTCACTCCAGCCAAAAGCCTAGAAGTCATCCTGTGGTGTTCTCTTTCCACCAGTGTGTCCTGCTTATCTGTCCTCCAAGATCGATCTCAAGACCACTCCTTCTGTCTGCTACCATTAGCCAAGCCCTGGCCCTCCATGCCTTGGACGGCTGCAGAAGACCCCAGCTTGACTCCTGCTTAAGTCCCTACCTTCTGCAGTTCATTTTCTGCACGACAGCTAATCATTTCTTTAAAGCATAAGTCATATCACTCCCTTGCTCAAAACCTTCCTGTCTTCCCAACGCACCTGGAATGAAATCCAGATCTCGCAGCCCAGAGCTCAAGGCTCCATATGATCCTCCAGAATCCCCGTGTCCTCCTGTGACCTCATCTCCCACCCCTGTGCCCCAGGTTCCCTGTCTGGTGCTGCAGTCACTCTGCTGTGTTGGGTCCTCAGAGCCTGGCTCTCTCCTCCCTGTTGACTTTTACAGTTGTGGCTCCTGTTGGACACACTTTTCCCCTGGCTGGAAGCTAGAGAGAAGGAAGGAAAGGAAGGAAAGGGACCTCATGAAAATGGAGAGAGAGAAAGAGAGAGAGGGGTAGGGAGAGGGAGAAAAAGAGGGAAAAAGACAGGGAGAGGGAGAGGGAGAGAAAGGTGGTCAAGGGAGAGAAAGGGGAGGTATGTGCAGGTATGAAATTATCACTGTAAATCTCACGATTAAAAAAAAATGGCTCAGTACCGCAAAAAAAAAAAAAAAAAAAAAGAATAAATAAATAAATGGCTCCTCATTCCAACTCCAGCATCCCCCCCACAAGACACTTTGCCTGTTCACCCCAATCCAGAATAGCTCCCCTAACCCTGGCACAGCTCTCTGTCCAGTCCTGCCATTTGTCACGCAGATTATCTCATGTTTGTTCATTGTCTCCTTTGACTAGAACATCAGCTCCACCAGCAAGGGACATGACCTCCCTGCTGTTCACTAATGGATCAACTTATTCCTAGCCATGTGCCCAACACGAAAACTCTTTGTCAAATCAGTGACTCGCTCTCTTTGGCCGGGTCGTGTGTTAGTAGAGCGGTGAGAACTGGGTAGATACTTAAGATGCATCCAAGAAACGCAGAGTGGTCTAAGCCATTCTGTAGTATTCACCTGCGGTCTTTGACTAGCTTGCTGACATGGCTGCCTATCGATTGCTCTGCTGGACACATTATCTGCTGACCTCACAGTGTGGAAACTGAAGATGGGGCCCGCTAGCTTTCCTTGCGCCCATCTCCAATCCTGTCTTCCCATCCTCCTGTTTTCTCATCTGCCCAACGTGCTTATACCGTACTCTTGATCAGCTCAGTGGTCCCTGTGACTGCGCTAATGACAGCTAAGCGTTGTGCTAAACCATGGCTGCTTCTGCTTTCCTGGGTAGCTTTTGCTTCCCCGGCTGGCCTTTTGATCTGCTCCTGGGTGTCCTATAGGTTCATCTCCACATCTTTCTCCATGTATATGAATCTCTTCTCAGTGTACGTTCAAACACTTGGGGCATTCTTCCCAGTCCATCTCAAGCAGTTTATCAGTAGTCTTTGCCTTCTTCCCATTAAGACTGGGTGTTCTCTCTGCCTGTGGCCCTGCTTTCGCCTCAGGAGCTCTGGGCACCACGCCCTGGGGTCCCTGCCATTTCCTCTTGTGTTGAGTTTCCAGATTGCTGGATCCCACATCTTTTTTTCCTGGATCTCTTCCCTTATTTTGGCAGAGCACACAGAGAGCGTCTTGAGAAAGACTCATGGGGCATATATTTTTTTTGAGTCCTGTATTAGAAAGTGCCTTTCCTCTGGCTTCATGCTTGGTTGATAGCTTGGCTGGGTCAGAAGGTAGAAAAGCAAACTTGCTGTAATAAGCACAAACAGCCACCGTCGCTTACAATTAATCATGATTACCATTTTCCCCTTATGTGGAAGACTCAATTTTTCCCCCCCTCTGTGGCAAATTGCTTTTTAACTCATTTCAAAAGACTTTCTTGGACGATTGTCACACAAGATTTCAACTTTGACCTGGCTTGTTGCAATGGTCTAGAAAAACATTTTACGAAAGTTTAAAAGTTTTATGGGTAAGTAGGCTAATTTGAAAAATATGCTTACTGCGGTACTGATACGTGGACATTTTTAAAAAGGTTCCCATTTAAGGTCGGCATAGAAAACCTATAGTTTTCCTATATTTTTGTTTCTATTTTAGGACACATTCTCTTTTCAGGATGCAGGTCCTGATGGAATTTGGGGGTGTTACAGACTGAGGGGTGACATTTCCCAGATTTACCCAATTGTGAGAATCATCTCGTGTACTTGACAAGAATATTGATTTCTGGGTTTTATATTCTAGATCAACAATATAAGAATCTTTGAGAGAGGCATCTAAGAATGAATGTTTTCAGCCGGGTGCCATGGCGGTGCACGCTTGTAATCTCAGCATTTGGGAGGCTGAGACCAGAGGATCTGGGTTCGAGGCCAGCCTCAGCTACCTAGTGAGGCACTCCACAACTTAGTGAGACCATGTTTCAAAATAAAGGTAAAAAATAGGGCTGGGGGTGTAGCTCAGAGGTAGAATGCCCCTGAGTTCAATCCCCAGTACCGCAAAAAAAAAAAAAAAAAAAAGTGAGAGATGTCCTCTGTAAAAATAAATACTAGATTAGTAGTATTTAAAAGGTAGCTTCAGATGAAAAATTTCACTTCATTAACAATGTATATCTTTCTCTTTTCTTGAGGTAAAATTTATTAAGTGTCCAGATCAGAGGATGATGTTCTGTATCCAATGCCCTGTTGAATTTGACCATTAATATTTACTGTTCATGAGCAAAGATTCCCCTTGTCAAGTGTAATTTTGAGGTTCTGGTATAGTCTCATCAGAAAACTTTTGGCTGTACATGCAATTTTGTTAATATTATAAACAGCAAAGTAATTTATTTCCCACAACAAAGAGGTTTGAACTATGTTCCATTTGAAGGTAAAGAATTTATCAGCAGAATGGCAGTTACTGTCGAGAGAGAAGGTCATAAGGTCTTCACTTTTTGTCTTTCCAAAAAGACTCTTGTTAGGGAGACTCTTAGCAATCCAGTGAAACCCTGTTTCAAAATAAAAAATTTTAAAAAGGGCAGGGGGTGTAGCTCGGAGGTAGAACACCCCTGGATTCAATCGCCTACTAGTACCACACACACAAACACACACACGCGTTAAAAAACAATCTCCTGTGAGCCTGCCTCTGAGGTGGCTGCCTACTGATTACTTAACGGGAGAAGCAAAGTCAAAGAGCGGGGCACCAGATGAAAACAGGTGTTTCATAATAAGTGGGAGGAACCGTGAGAAAGACTTTAGTAAAACACTTTTCTAGAAGGGAGGCCGAGCCCTTTTCCCTTATAGAAATGTGGGCCGCATTTTCCGAAAACCCCAAAGGAAGCAATCATTTATTTAAAAATTCTTTTCATATGTTCCTTTTTTGAGCATTTGGCTTTTTATTTTCGCCTCTGTACTTCAAGGGTCTTTCCTTTCAATTTTGTGCCTATTTGCGGTCCAGCACCCAGTGTGAAGTAAATTCCATTCAGTCTTAATTGGGATCTCTTAAAAGCCTTTTCTAAGGAGTTCTGCAGCCTCCCTGCGGAAGGCCACCCTTTGTTGTCGAAGGTGTTCCGAGGGTGTACTGAACACTGCCTTGGACCTCCCTTCTGGTGTAAAACGTTTCAGACAACAGCTGGGTGTCCCACCAGGCTGGGGACAGTCTCCAGGTTGATTCAGAAGCGCTGTTACAGATTTCATCTATTCAAGGGATTTTGTGTTTTTCAAAATGTCTTCCTCCTCTGTAAAGTTAACTTGTGCTGACCTGCCAACCTGTTTATGGAAGAGCTGGGTGAGGACGGAAACTTGGAGTCAACCAGGACCTGTTAGCGGAGCCCAGGCTGTGTTCCTGTTGGCCCGATGGAGCCTGCTTCACTTTCCCGAGGCTCTAAGGCAGGATTGTATACATCTGTGCACGGCTAGTGTTCTGTCGCTTGGAAAGGACTTGGCTGCCAGGTTTTTTTTTTTTTTTTTTTAAGCAAAAATGAAAAGAATAAAGTCAACATGAGATTTGAGAAAGAATTTAGGACTGTACACTTTTTAAAAACTGAATCCCCTTCAGTCATCCAGCCGCGGAAAGTCAGAACACATGTATACCTCATTTTACAAACAAGGATGTTTTAATCCATAAAGCTATTTATTCATAGCCAAAGGCTTTGAAAAATCTCTCTCTTCTCCTCTTTTAAGTGAGCTGAGGTAGAAGTGAGGTTGAAAGCCCTGTGACATTTTCACTCCACCTTCAAAATACTAGTAAATAACTTTGCAGACAATGGTAGATGTCTCTCGAAGTCGGCTAGGACTGTCACGACTAAGTCCCACAACCTGGGTGGTTCAAAGACAGAACTTCATGTTCTCATAGTTCTGGAGGCTGAAGTGCAAGATCGAGGGCTGATCTTGCTGCTCACTTGCTGGTGCATGGCCGCCTTCTCTATCCTCGCATGGTCATCCCTCTGCACAAGTCTGTGTCCAAATCTCCTCTTCTTAGATACACAGTCATCATAGATGACCTTCTTTTTTAAAAGGCCCCGTATCCAAACTGGTCCATTTGGAGCTACTGGGGGGCTTGGACTTCAACCTGTGAATTTGGTGGAAGGCACAGTTCAGCCCTTAAAATCAGTGCACAGGTCTGGATATATAAACACATAGGATCCATTATCTTCTTTCTGTCTTCTTTAATGTTATTTCTTACCATTTTAGAGCCTCTTCCCACTCACCGCCAGTGTCCTATATTCAGTTGATAGGAGTTGAGTAAGGAGAAGCGCTGGGTGTTTTCAGCACTGGAAATTAACCAGCATCCCCAGGCAACACTGCTGAGGAAGTGAAGCAGGATGTTAAGAGTATATAGGGTCGAATTAGAAAGTGGTATATGTGAATATCATGTCTGGGCCATCTTGTATAAGAAGTAGCCACCAGCATTTTGTGGTTAGAGTACCAAATTGATGAATGCTGAGAAGAAAACCAAAAATCCTTGCCAAGACTCCAACCCCGAACCAGGTACCTATAATTCCAAGCTACTCGGGAGGCTGAGGCTAGAGGATCACAAGTTTGAGGTTAGCCTGAGCAATTTAGCAAGACCCTGTCTTAAAATAAAATAAAAAGGGCTGTAGGTGTAGTTTGTGGTAGAGTGTCCCCAGGTTCAATTCTCTGTATTGCAAAAAAAAAATTTCCAATTAGTGTGGTCAGTAACTATATATGTACCACCTGTTGGTTTTATCATCTTTGAGGTCCCTGGATGTGGGGCACTTTATTTAAAGAAGGTGTTCCCACATGTCCCTATGTATACATCGTTCCTTTTCTGTGTTTGGTTTTTCTTACCCTGTCTGCTTTCATTGTCTTAGGCATAGTTGATACCCAGCAGAGTGACATGTCTCTTCACAAAGAGCTGTTAAAATAAAGAAAATGAATAGGGATGCTAGAGAAAGATAGTGTTTAAACACCTGGAAGAGTAAAGCCAGAACAAGAATGCTCTTGTCAGAAAATGTAGCAGCTGCATTGAGGCAGGTCGGTAGTTCAAAGATGATTCGTGATTTGATTTCTGGTTGTATATGTTGTCAAACACCTAGCAGACGTCCCAGAATGGCTTCTTGTCTCTCAGTAAATTTCATGGGAACTCTTTTTTTTTTTTTGAGGTACTGGGGATTGAACTCAGGGGCATTCTACCTCCGAGCTACACCCCCAGCCCTATTTTTTATTCTTTATTTTGAAACAGGGTCTCACTAAGTTGCAGAGGGCCTCACTAGGTAGCTGAGGTTTGGCCACAAACCCGGATCCTCCGGTCTCAGCCTCCCAAATGCTGGGATTACAAGCATGCGCCACCACGCCTGGCTTCATGGGAACTCTTAAGCGGGACAGTCAGTACTACTAATGTCACAAGAAACAAAGATAGTGACTCAAAAGTACATCCCCTTGCTTTAGCTCCCAGATTCCTTATTTTATTTATTATTCTCCTCCTCCTTATTATTGTTATTATTATTATTGTTATTGAGGTGCTGGAGATTGAACCTGGGGCTTTGTGCATGCTAGGCAAGTGCTCTACTACTGAGCTGCATCCCCAGCCTTCCAAATTCCTTATTTAAAATAGAGCAGTCCCTCAAGCCATTTAAGCACAAAAGTAAGATATGGGTGCAGCATATCCTAGCAATCCTCATTTTGTAAAAAGTTTTACAACTCCCCAGTAACCTCACAAATTAGTTTTATAGACATCTCATGGACCAGGAGTTCCTAGAAGGAAGACCTTGAGGTGGCCGCGATACAAAGCATTCCCGAAAAGCTGCAAGCCGGACCCAATTCTTTTTGGCCCCTGATCTGAATCTAGATAATGATGAGGCAGATGAGGGGTGAGGGTGCCTGGAAACTCTTTGCCAAACCTATTAATTGTGACTCTGTCATTTTAGTCTTTAAAAGCATTTTGCGGATTGGAATATGCTGAGCGCCCAGTCGAAGGAAAGTTAAAAGTCACCGAACATTGGTATTCGTCCAAGTGAGAACACTTTGCTTGGATCCAAGACCCTGTTTCAGATTCAAAACTTAGTATGATTAAGCTTACAAATGAAGTCTTATTTTACACAATGGAAATAACTGTAAAAATTTAATTAATAATCACCCATGGTTTTTCAGCCTCATTTTTATTGCTGGGTATTCCAGTCCTAGAAGGAGAAAGAACACAAGGTTCCCATTAGATGATAAGAAGGGAAGGATACAGAATAAACAAATACTCCTTCAGTAATGATTTCTCAACCAGTCTAGTGAATAATGATTCTTGTAATCCAGAGTCCTTTTGGATTTAATCATCTATATTTAATCCATTTTGCCCCATCATCTCCAATATAGAACACCTATAAAAAAATTGAGCAACAGATATACCACTTATGGTCACCTTAAAATAAATAACATGTTTTTAGAGTTCTATTCTTTTGAGAAAGATAATAGGTGAATGGCTTGAGTGTTGAATATGAAAAAATACATAAGCTCTCGATTATGATTTCCAACTTCTTTTAATGTACTTGTGTCAATTTCATTGAAATATTCGCAGGCTTGGACACTTGGAACTTAATGAGTTAAAGGTGGCCTTAAAGTGTTTGGAGTGAATGGAGTCATGAAGAAACTCTTCTCTCTCTTCAAATTTTGACATTAGGCATATTTGGAAACAAGAGTAAAATGCAACTTCCTATGTTTGGCAGCTGTAGCAACATGTAAAGGCATTTCAGAAACCAAAAGTAACAACAGTTTGTATCTGACTAGATGGAGACAGTCCCTAATCAGATTCTCAACAGGATTCACAAAGTTTTGTATTAACCAAGTAAGCAGTCTTGAATAAAATAGTTGTTTTGTTTTGTTCTTTAAATTGTGTTTTTGCAGCTAAAAACATAAAAATAAATCCAGCAACTTCCCAGCTGGTGATGCCTTTAAAAAACAAAAAACAAAACAGTTTGTATGTAGTTCCAATTTAGCTAGATAGTCTATCTTTTCTTTACCATGGAACTGAATTGCTTTCCTGCCTTCCCCAGTTAGAAGAAAGAAGGTGAAGACAAGAAGAATCTGAGATGCTTAGCAAGAGTGTTTAGAAAGAGAAGCAACTTTCTTCAGTGAAGTGGGTGTGGAATTGTGCTTGAAATTCATGTTCACCACTTGTCACTGTGAGAAAAATAGAAACTTCGAAAAAGAGTAGTTCACATGTAAAGTCTTCCAGCTGTTTTTCAGTTATTGTCTGTGGTGAAGTGTCTTTCAGTTCCATGGTCAGCAGCAATTAACTGTTCACTCACCTGGAAAACACGTCAGCTACGTCGGTACCATTCTTGTGAGTGTTAATCATCCTTCCTGCTGCCTGTGGTAGTTTCCCAATTTCAAACGCTGGTGTTGGCTATATTATCTTTCAAAACATTTGGAATTCTACAGGAAGGCACTGTTGGGAACAATTTCCTCCGTGAGAAAAACCTTAAGAGTGACTAAAATAAATCATAGCCTAGTTAGACCCAGCCCTGTACGTGATTGTTACACTTTCATCCATGATGAAGGTGTTCATTTTATAAATATTAACTAAGGACCTTCTGTGGCATAGGTATAGTATCACTAGGAAAAAAATTGGTCCTCAACCTCATGGAACCCCTAATCTACTGGCGAGGATGATTATTTTTATCTTCATAACGAGGCAGTCTCTTTCCCCTCCCCACTGAACGACCACAATTAAAAATCATTTTTAGGACTCCTGGAAAAGTTTGTGAATTGCAGCTAGCTCCTTGTGAAGTTCAGTTACGGACTTTTCCCCATCATCCTAGGACCCATTCGACATGCTTCAATATTAAAATTCTTAATAAAAATGATATGAGAAAAGAATGTTGGAATAAGCTCTCTGGCTGGCTGGTGTCCAGATCGGATTTAGAGGCTTTCTGAGTAGTGTGAGACCCAGGTCCCGCTGGTAGGACTCGTTTTCTGGAATGCTTGCTCAACACCACTTGTCATTTTAAAGAAAGAAAACAAAATAGGACATCTTGCGAGGAGGGATCGTCGATGACTGTGATGGAGAGAAAAAAAAAAAAAAAAAAAAAAAAAAAAAATATATATATATATATATATATATATATGTAAAATCAGGGTGGAAAGCATGATTATTGTAAAATTAGTTTTTACAAAAGCCAAGCAAGATTGTTTCTCTTAAGAGAATTAAATGTACAAACTAAGGAATGTTCATCTTTCTCAGTAACTTTTATGTGGTTTTCTATTTAATTTGAACAGGGTATTTTCACCTTTTAGGCAAATGCTATGAAGCTAGGCTGAAGCTCTGAAACCCTGGAACAGTTTTACTCCCGTCTTTTTTTTTTTTCCTTTTTGGTACTGAGGACTTAATCCAGGTGATAATCTACCTTTGAGCTATACCCTCAACCCTTTTTATTTTTTATTTTGAAACAGGGTCTTGCTAAGTTGCTGAGGCTGCCTCAGATCTTCAATTCTCCTGTTTCAGCCTCCCAAGTACCGGGATTACAGGCGTGCATCACCATGCCCAGCTTTTACTCCGAATTTTTTTTTGGGGGGGGGTACTGGGAATTGAACTCAGGGGCATTCTACCTCTGAGCTACACCCCCAGCCCTATTTTTTTTATTCTTTATTTTTAAACCGAGTCTCACTAAGTTGCGGAGTGCCTCACTAGGTAGCTGAAGCTGGCCGCGAACCCGGATCCTCCGGTCTCAGCCTCCCAAATGCTGGGATTACAAGCGTGCGCCACCACGCCCGGCTTACTCCGGATTTTGACTCATAACTTGGAGATCATTTTGTGCCAAGCCTGTCATAGGCACCATTGCCTCACAGTCAGCGACACCCCCTGCCCTGTCACATACTGATTCTGTCAATCTCTATTGGGACGAATGACTATTTGACAGTGTCCTTGACTAGAAGCTCCCTACGGCAGAGATGGGTCTCATGTCTGTGCGTCAGTACAGCCCTTCTTTATAATGCTCACACAGCAAATTCATTGAGACTGAGTGCTTCCATTCCATAGCAGGCACATTTTTTCCACATTGTCATTGTTTTGTAGACTTCTCCTTCCTCTTCTTTCTTGGTTTGCGTGATAGTGCTTCTCAATGGAGGCAATTCCCTTACAGCACAGGTGGCACTTACTTTCCACACATCTTGTTCTGGCACTGAGCACACCCTCATTTGAAGTGCATATCCTGGGTTCCTGCAGTATCTTTGCTGCTATCATCTGCCCATTTCCTGGTCACTTCCTCTTATGCACCAGATGAGGCCCAGGCTCTCCCTCTCCACCCCAAGTGTTGCCTTTACCCCTGGGAACTGTCTCCAGGTAGACCCCAGGATGTGGGTCTGGCATCCTGGCACCCACAATCCTGCAGCCCTCTCTCCTGGATCTTCCACCCCTCCATCCCTGCAGGCTCCTTCTCCTCAGCTCATAAACAGGCTTCACTGTCCTTCATACTTTATGAATTTAAAACAAACAGCAAGCAAAACCTTTTCTTTTACTTGACCATACTCAATGCCAAAAAAAAGTTCAAGGTTCCTTATTTCTCAAAGCCCACTGCTCCTAATTGTAATCATTTCCCTGAGAGTTTACCCCAGCCTTCAGCAGCTGCCTTTGTTTGGAAGGCTCCACCAAACTCAGCTCCAACTTCTTGCTAGTGTGTCAGTGAGGCATTTCTGACTGTCTGTTGGATATCTTCCCCCGAATGTTCTGCCAGCACCTGAAGTTCATGGTGTCTGAACACAAGCTACATGTCTTTCCTGTTGACTTCCCACCACACCCATGTAGAGGCCCTCTGCGGTGTCTCCAGGCAGTTCCTGGGACTCTTCTCTTCCTCTGCACAGTCCCTTGGATCCATTCATCATTTGCAGTCCTTTTCCACTGCTCCCCTCCAAGTTCAGATGCCTGGGTTGTTGAAGTCACCTCGTAACTGAAGTATGAGGATATAAATCTGGGTGCCTTGGGAACTCCATATGACTGACATAAATTCTCCTCTTTGGGATCTGTCTCCCAGCATCCTGCTTTCCACTGTCGATGCCTGCAGATTCCACCTCCGCCCTGCAAAAGCAATCCACGATGCTCCGTGTCTCCTCAGTCTTGGGGACTTGGTGTGACTGCCAGAGACTTGGACCTACAGACAGGGCTAGTCACATTATATGTAGATTCTCCGTGGCTCTTATTTATCCACCAGCCTTTTGACTTAAAGGTACTGGTCCATTAGACAGGCTTAGTGGTGCATGCCTGTAATCCTGGTACTTGGGAAACTGAGTCAGAGGATCTTACATTCAGTAAAACAGCCTCAGCAACTTAGCAAGGGCTGGGGGGGTGTAGCTTAGAGGTAGAAAACCCCTGGGTTCAATCCCCAGTACCACACACACACAAACAGGCAAAGATATTGGTACAGGCAAACATGGTAGCACAGTCCTATAATCCCAATATTTGAAAGGCTGAGACAGGAGGATCACAGGTTTGAAGCCAGCCTCAGCAATTTAGCAAGACTCTCAGAAACTTAGCAAGACCCTGTTTACAAATAAAAAATAAAATAAGGCTGGGGTATAGCTTGAAGGTACAATGCCCTTGAGTTCAGTTCCCAGCACTATTAAAAAGAAATACACACACACACACACACACACACACACACACACACACACACACACACATACACACTTGTCCAGACTTAATATATTACTTTAGTAATATTTCTGTTACAGTCTTCCGCTATAGGAAATTTTCCATAATTTCGTCTGAAGTGAAATGTAGCCACTGACTTAAAAGTCATGGTGTTTCATTGGATTTTTTTTTTTCACAATTTATATAGAAGGCCTGCGAGCTTCTCCCCTCAAGTTTTGTCCATCCGTGCACAAGCTCAGCACAAACAGGTGATTGTTATCCTAACAAGGAGGAGGTGTGGAATACTGTCTCTCACTTGGCATACCGTCCACTAAGGATCTGTGGACCTTTTCTCCCCTTTGACAAACACAACCCGCCCTCCACACACCCCAGACTCTGGGAGTTGCTGTAGAACTTGACTGGCTTCCAAGGGGCACGAGGTAGGAGGTTGGTTGGCTCCTGTCTTAATTTTCTGTCTCTTTCACAAACTTCTTGTTCCTAAGCAGACACAGCATCTCCATTTGTAGAGAGAAATGCTTATGGTGATAGCAGTGGTCTTCAAAACTTACAATGCTGTTGCTTTCATTAGAATGGATTTCCCATTTCTAAAGGGACCCTTCCTACTCACTCAGAGTTTCTTTAATCCCCACACAGGAGTGATTTTATTTAATCTGTTAAATATCCTGTAGCGAGTTGAGGGGCTGTTGCTTGTGTTGGTGAGTCAGGATGTCCTACAGCTGCACAAACACACACGTTCTGCAGGACTCCTGGCCATGAGTCTGGAATTCTCTGTCCGTACTTGCAGGCAGATAGAAGTCTTTAGTAGTTCTCCCCGTTGGGGGTTTAAAAAGAATGACTGCCTCTGTTAGAAAAACAAGTTTAAAAATCGATAGTATCGAACTTATACAATTAACATTATGTTAATCAGGATTCTGTTCAATGAAATGGCTGTCATTGATAGGAAGTGAAAAGGACACTGTGCCCGCAGCAGCATTAATTCACTGGGATGACACAGTATTGTTTGAGAAAGCAAACCATTGCCTGCCCTCACCTGCAAGTGGTTGGAGGTAAAAGTGAGTTATTTTTTTCATTAAGGTCCTGCCTTTTTTTAAAAATAGAGACCTACTCCTACCCACGACCCTTCTCCCTATTTTATACAAAAGACATTTTGGAGGGAAACGACAGAGTTTAAATTCCACTTACCAGCTGTGTGACCTTGGGCAAGTTTCTTGCTCTCTCTGGGCTTCAGTTTCTTCGTCTACAAAATGGGACTGTGTTAATAGCACTTACTTCACAGGGTGGTAGTGATGATTAATGAGGAAATATTCAAAAGGCAGTCAGAACAGGTGTTCATGTGACCTGTAAGATTGATAAGCTCAGCACAAAGCAAGATAAAGAATCAAATGATTAAAATTGGAAAGGCATTTCCTCATTTCAGCATTGAAAAATTGGGATCCTGGCTCCAGATCACATGGCTGGTTGAATAGCAGAGGTGGGTGGCTGACATCTAGAACAATAGCCTAGATTTACTGCCTGTCCTGATTGTGCAATGCCTCCTTCACTCTCTTTTACGGTCTTACTGATGTTTAGCGCTACTAAGAGGTGCTCTGGTTCTCCACGACTTGAGCCATCATATTCCAACAAAGACAGCCTGGTAGAGGGGAAACCGCCCTGATTAGCAGCCAGATGACCTGGACTCTTGTCTCTGTGGTTAGTTAACTATTTGAGAAGCTACATAGCCTTCTTGTGACTTGGTTTTCTCCTATATAGACAGTGTGTGTATTTATAAATATTTATATACACATATAAATTTCATATATATGTGTGTATATATACATAATATGAGATAATACCATACAGCTGCACATACATACACACATATACATATATATGTGCATGTGTCATATATATATGTGAATGACAATGTAGAACAACCGTATTAAACATGATCTTGTTCCCATGATGGATAACTGAAATCCAGTGCTTTTGGAAATTGAATTGCTTAGAACTGCTGGGTGCTCTAATACACAGAGTAAGGATATACATGAAATTGTCATTATTTATAGAAAACAAACTTCTCCACTTTTAATCTTGCTTATATGAGTTTCTAATTTAGCACGGCTTCAGGGCAATCTCAAAAGATGGTAGAAAGGTAGATTAGCTTTCCCAGAAACCTAGTAAGGGAGAGAGACTGACATTTTCCAGATAATGACAGTGGTAATGATGTCCTTTCTCAAGAGAAGAGTTGCACAGAAAGCTCATTATTTTCAAGTACTCTCTCTTCTGAGATCTTGCTCAGATCGAATGTTTTGATTTTGTAACCAGGTAGCTTTGCTTTGAAATGCTCATGTACCAATATCAAGCTCTACAGATGAATCTCATATACATTCAATTAAAGAGAGACACCAAAGAATATGTTGTATGACTTTCCTAACTTAAAGTTCAATAATAGGTGATACAAATCAGTGGTGATGGAGACAGTACAGTGGTTATTTGGTGGTGGGCGTTGAGGGACACAGGTGGGTGTTGATTGGGAAGAAGCACAAGGGAATTTTTGAAGCATAAGATGTTGGTCTTGTCGGGGATTGCATGTGCAAAATTGTGTGCATGATGTGATATGTATTATGCATACTGTACATATATTATACCTCAAAATATTTGTCAGTATGTTATACTTTAAAAAAAAATAGTTGCAGTACTCCGTAGTAGTAGTATTAGATTTCTTTTAATCTTCTCTGTGGCCCTGAGGATTGAACCCAGGGCCTATTGTATGCTAGGCAAGTACTCTACCCCCGAGCCGCATGTCCAGCCCTTTTGATTTTAAGACAGGGGGTTTCACTGTGTTTCCCAGGCTGGCCTTGAACTTTCAATCTTCCTGCCTCAGCCTCCTAAGTAGCTGGGATTGCAGGATGTGCACTGTGCCTAGCTCATAGTATTAGTTTTGTTTTGCCATACTGGGGATTGAACTCAGGGGCATTCTACCTCCGAGCTACACCCCCAGCCCTATTTTTTATTCTTTATTTTGAAACCAAGTCTCACTAAGTTGCGGAGTGCCTCATTAGGTAGCTGAGGCTGGCCGCGAACCCGGATCCTCCGGTCTCAGCCTCCCGAATGCTGGGATTACAAGCATGCGCCACCACGCCCGGCCATACTATTAGTTTTAAGGACAGTGGGTAATACTGATCTTTTCTCAGGTCCCTTTAGATGAACTTCATAGTTTCTTTTAAGTTGAGGAGGAATGGAAATTGGCAAATTAGGAGGCAAGTACGAATCGCAGTGTTATACGAGTTTTCCTCTCAGAGGAATAAAATCTCTTCATTATACTCCGCTATAGTAAAGTTTCTTACATCCTATTATTTTTCTTTAAATTTAATTTAACTCTTGGTTTACATTTTATTCCTTTACTCTTAGAGATTTAAAAAGACAATAGTTAAATATTTAAGAAATATTCTAACTATGATTATTACTTTAATGCTATTTTTTTTTAAGGAGTGAGTGAAAGCAATTTTTTTTCTGGGCCAACTAAGATCTTATCTAACTCTAAAATTTAATTTTTCTCAGATTTTTATGTAGTGGTATAGGCTGGATGTGGTGGCACATGCCTGTAATCCCAGTACTTAAAAGGAGGATCACAGCCTCAACAACTTAGTGAGACCCTGTTTAAAAAATAAAATAAGTTGTTTTAAAGGGCTGGAGGTGTAGCTGAGAGATAAAATGTCCTGGGCTTAATCCCAATACTACCCCAAAGGACTGGGGCTGTAGCTCAGAGGACACTCCTGAGTTCAATCCCCAGTACTGAAAAAAAAAAGAAAGAAAGAAAGAAAAAGAAGTAGTGGTATACATTTATACAGAGAAAGTCCAAATATACTCCAGTTCCTTTTTAAACATTACACATTAAACCATTTTACATGTCCAATGTAAAATTAGGACATGACAAAAATTTTATTGTTCTCCAAATTTTAAGTTGTGTTATACATTTATAGAGAGAAGGGTAAAATTTTTTTCTGGTTTCTTTTTAAACACTTCACATTTGACCATTTCACATGTCCAAGGACATGACTTTTTAATTTCTTTATATTTTCCCATAAATGCATATCATGCGTGCCTGTTAGGAGCACAGAGCTATGATAATGAGAACCTTCTTCTTGGCATTACTTTCAAAGGTCAGCCATTCTTGATCCCTTGCCTCATAGCCATTCCCTCCTGAATTTCCACCTGGAAGGCTACTTATCTTTGTGGCTCCAGTTCATGGCTCTCAGTCCTTGGGAAATATTCCTGAGACACCCAGCCAGAGTTCATCTCTCCCTCCTGGGACCTACTCTTCTGCTTCCATTTTTGTTCTTGGCTCACATCAGTGACCGCTGAGCATGTTTGCATCCTTGACCATACCATGAGCTCCCTCCGGGTCAGAATCTTGCCTGCTGCCTGAGCTCCCTGGGCCTTGCACGGCCAGTCCACAGCACCAGTTGAGGCTGGCTTTGGAGGACAGGGGCAGACAGATGTTACTTCTCTTCTTCCCTCTCTCCCTCCCTTTTTTCCTTCCCTCCTTCCCTCCCTTCATCCCTCCTTCCTTCCTTCTCTTTGTGGTACTGGGGATAGAACCCAGGGACATTCCACCTCTGAGCTTCACCCCAGCCCTTTTTTATTTTTTGTTTTGAAACAAGATCTTGCTAGGTTGCTGAGGGTCTTGTTGGATTGCGGAGGAGACCATCCTCAAATCTGCAATCATCCTGTCTCAATCTCCCAAGTAGTGGGATTGCAGGCATGCATGCGCCACCACACCCAGGAGACAATATTACTCCTAATCCAACCTCTACCACTTAACTTGGTGTTCCACTGGAGGAAGATACCTTGTGAGTATTTATAAAATAAATGTTTAGTCTTCCTCCCTGTGAATGTAAACACACACACACACACACACACACACACACACACACACACACACACACCACGCCACATGCCGAACTAGTGCTTAATTTCTGTGATTTTTTAGTTTTCTCATGTCAGAAATGGGCAAACAATGGTACCTGTCTCAGAAGTATTGTGAAATTTAGTGTGAATTAATGCAGGTAAAGTACTTTGCCCAGTACATGGCATGCAGTAAACACATAACAAATATGAGGCATTATTAATTCTGATATTAATAAAGTACTCAATAATTTCAGCTCTTGGGGTGAGTCAATGCGTAATTCGCTGCTGGGTGCTGCTAACTAAACCTTTCACGCAAGCATGAGTCACAGGATTTCTATTTCTGAATTCTGCCTCTTTTCTGCCATCCCCATGAGTTCAAGAAAAACAAGAATGAGCCAGGAAATGTATTAATTGTTAGGTAATAAACCTGAGTCCTCTAAATTGACTTCTTTTTTTGCAGTATTGAGGACTGAACCTAAGAGCACTTTACCTCCAAGCTACAGCCTTAACTTTTTTATATTTTATTTTGAGATGGAGTCTCGCTAAATTGTTAAGGCTGGTCTCAACCTTGAGATCCTCCTATGTCAGCCTCTTGAGTAGCTGAGATTACAGGCCTGCACCACTGCAGTTGGCTTAAATTGACTTTTTTTTTTTTTTTTGGCGGTTCTAGGGATTGAACCCAGAGGCATTCTACCTCCGAGCCATACTCTCAGTCCTATTTTTTATTCTTTATTTTAAAACAGGGTCTTATTAAGTTGCAGAGAGCCTCACTAAGTAGCTGAGGCTGGCCATGAACCTGTGATCCTCCTGTCTCAGCCTTCTCAGTACTAGGATTATAGGCGTGCGCCCCCATGCCTGGCCCAGATTTAACTTCTTAAAGACTTTATACCTCAGATAAAGAAATGTTAATATCTGAGCCTAAGTGGATTGATTCAACCCAGAAATATGAAGTTGAAAAGTGACTTTTTCAATCTTTACATAGAAAACTCTGATCCACTGGTCTCGGCCTCCCACGTACTGGGATTTCAAGCGTGCGCCACTCTGCCCGGCTTTAAATTGACTTTTGATTCCCAAATGAAAATTATGATTAAAAAATAGTTCAGCTTCAATTATTTAAAAACGAAATACAGGAAATCTTTTTATTTCCAGATTTGTCATTCTTTATTAGCACATGAGTGATGATACTAATCTGTGGTGTGTGTGTGTGTGTGTGTGTGTGTGTGTGTGTGTGGTGGTGGTGGTGGTGGTGGTGGTGGTGGTGGTGGTGGTGGTGGTGGGCCAAGATCGCAACCTCCACTTCCTGTGGATGAGAACTTCTGATACCGTGTTGCAACTGGGCCCATTGTTCACCTTTCTGCAAGATGTTGAATACCACTTAACTCCACTGGGGTCTATCACATGCCAAAAATGTTGAAATAGCAATATGATGACCTGTAAATGTTCTCTTAGTGATGAAATACTGGGAACTGAAAGTATTAATAGAAGCAAATAGGAAGAAAAAGATAGGCAGCTGTGAAGTACAATTATTTCCCCAAACTCCTTTAAGCAGAAATCTTTATTCTGCGTGCTGTCTTAGGTCTCTAGGGCAGGACTGCAGCCCCTAAGAACCTCCAAAATCTTCATGCTTACTTATCTCCAGCCTGGCTAATGCCACATTTTAAAATAGGAACTCTTAGCCAGGTGTGGTGGCACATGCTTGTAATCCCAGTATTTGGGAAGCTAAGACAGGAGGTTTGCAAGTTCATGGCCAGTCTCAGCTACGTAGCAAGCCCTCTGCACCTTAGTGAGACCCTGTTTCAAAATAAAGAATAAAAAATAGGGCTGGAGGTATAGGTAGGAGGTAGAATGCCCCTGGGTTCAATCCCCAGTACCACAAAAAATAAGATGAAATAGAAACTCTTAATCCCAGTACTTGGAAGGCTGAGACAGGAGGATGGCAGGTTTGCGGTCAACCTGTGCAACCTTGTGAGGCCCTCTGCAACTTAATGACACCCTGTTTCAAAATAAAAATAAATAAATAAATAAATAAATAAATAAATAAGGTTGGGTTGTAGGTCAGAGAGAGAATGCCCCAGTATCTATCTCTCTCTCTCTCTCTCTCTCTCTCTCTCTCTCTCTCTCTCTCTCTCACACACACACACACACACACACACACACACACACACAGTAGAAACTCTGAGAATAGTTTCAGATTTGCAGAAAAGTTGAAAAGATGTAACAGAGTTCTTATAAACTCAATTTATTTCCTCCCACATTTATTTATTTATCTATCTAATACATCTACATCAATATGAACTCATGGGTAGTGACTTTGTAATTTGGGTTATACTCTGATGTTGTGTTGTATATTTGGTTTGCTGAGGTGGTTCCAGCTTTGGCCTTTGAGGACTCTTGCAGTTGGTGCCTGTGTCCCTTTCCCATACTCCCGTCAGTTTGCGTTTGGCGTACTTCCTTAACTTTCTGCCATTATAAGAGATTGCAAGGATCATCTTGATTTTTCCCTGCCCCAGCCTTAGAAGCAGCCATTCTCGTAAGGAGAGATGGTTCCTTTTATTGAAGAATGCACTTGCAAACTATGTCGGTCAGCTTTCTGTCACTATGATAAAACACCTGAGAGAATCAACTTAGAGGAGGAAATATTTATTTTGGTTCAGTCTTCCAGGTTTCCATCTATGGTCAGCTGGCTCTATTGCTCTTTGGCCCTCAGTGAGGCAGAACATCAGAGCCTAAAGGTTCTGTTGGAGCAAGGCTGCCCACCTCATGGCAGCTGGGAAGCAGATAGAGCAGAGGGGGCCGGGGCAAGATCTTCCCTCCAAGGGTACATGCCCAAGGACCTACCTTCCAAGCTTCCACCACCTCCTAGTGGCACCACTGGCTGGGACCAGCCTTCCAGGTCCAAGCAATGACAGAAACTAAGATCCGAGCATAGCATGTGGCCATTACTAGTGGGCTGTTCCTGCTTCTAAGGTCTCCGAGAGGATAGCACTGAGAAATGGGTGTGGGTGTACTCAGCAATGTGTGTACAGGTATCTGGAACCTATCGACTATCTCCATCTGTCCTGCCTGACCCGAGTTCACATAGACATCTCCAACGGTAACTGGTGCCATATGGATCATTCTAGATTTCCCCCTTACTTGCTTCCTCGTTGGTTCCCAGTATACCTGAACAGCGATTTCAGGATTTCTAGCCTAGACCCCATTTGTTACTACACATTTTGATTCTTCTGTGCTTTTTCTCTTCATTTCCCCTTGCCATCTGACTCCCGAAAGAGAAAGAAATTTGGTCCAACCCCATGTAAATTCTGATCAGCAAGAGAATAAAGAACTCCTTTAAACAGCACAAGGCAGAGAGTCTCCCTCTCTCTTAGAAACATCCTCCAGTCTGATCCTCGGTGGCTCACCGCATCACTTGCTCTGCGCTCGCTGTCTCCTTGGTTCTGTGCCCAGAACTCGCTGTGTCTCACCTGTCCTTAGTCATTGCTTCAGTTGAGGAGACACCTCATGGAACAGGAAGTCAGGTTAGATCTTCCCCAGGCACTGTGTTAATGTGTGTGTGCATTTGTTTTGGGGGAACTTTTTTTGCTGTGTGTTCTGTGACCTTTAAGAAGTGGCAGAATTAGCCAGTCATGGTAGCACACGCCTGTAATTTCAGCTCTTGGGAGCCTGAGACAGGAGGATCAGGATCACAGGTTCAAGACTAGTCTCAGCAATTTATCGAGACCCTCAGTAACTTAGTGAGACCTTGTTTCAAAACAAAAGAATTAAGAAAGGCTGGGGTGTAGCTACCCATCCCTTACACACACAAGGAATTATAATGGAAATGTAATAGAAATAGAAATAGAAATAAAAATCTT
This sequence comes from Graphiurus murinus, assembly GCA_004027655.1. Classification (NCBI taxonomy): domain Eukaryota; kingdom Metazoa; phylum Chordata; class Mammalia; order Rodentia; family Gliridae; genus Graphiurus; species Graphiurus murinus. Next base: position 63,002 of record PVLC010004295.1, read on the forward strand.
TAGTGATGATCCTAATATTATGTAAGCATAAGAAATTATAATGGCACACACATTTTTTTAAACCCAGAAACTTTATTTTAAGGAAAAAACTATTGATTTGCTTGAGTTTGTTTTTTTTTAACTTCCTTTAAGCACACACTCAGTACAGCAGAGGGTTATCAGAGTATTATTTATCCCACATGACTTCTCTTTCTCTTTGTCTTACTATTGAGCTTCAGAGATGTGTTAACTACAAAATTTGAGAGATGGGATTCTATGCCACATTAATCTTACCTTCTCAGTGATTAAAATGATTATGTATGGAGAAAAATTAATATCTAAAATGTAATACTAAATATTATTTTTAAAAGTACAAACTCTCATGTTAAGTAGATTTACTTTTCCTAAGCCCCATCATTCAGTTCTCAGATCTCAAAGGAAACAATATCCAAACCCATAACTTATTGTATATAATAATTATCTAGCCTTATTTATTTTGGGGCTATATGGTCACATTTTTAAAGAGACAGCCTAATTGGAGAATTTCTGTTTAACTGAAAAATAAAATCTCCAAGTGTTTCTGAATTTTTACCAATGGATGATGTGGGCTTTTTCCAGTAGGGAAATAGTCTGAGCTGTGTCATTTAAGATTTCTATATTGCAACTGGGTGCCATGTGGCATGCTTATAGTCCCAGTACTAGAGAGGCTGAGACAGGAGGATCACAGGTTCAAGGCCAGCTTCAGTAACTTAGTGAGACCCTCAGCAATTTAGCAAGACCCTATTTCAAAATAAAAATTATAAAGCCAGGCGTGGTGGCGCATGCTTGTAATCCCAGCATTTGGGAGGCTGAGACCAGAGGATCCGGGTTCTCGGCCAGCCTCAGCTACCTAGTGAGACATTCTGCAACTTAGTGAGACCCTGTTTCAAAATAAAGAATAAAAAATAGGGCTGGGGGTATAGCTCGAAGGTAGAATGTCTCTGAGTTCAATCCCTAGTACTGCAAAAAATAAATAAATAAATTTAAAAATAAAAAATTATAAAGGGACAGGGGTATAGCTTAGAGGTAGAATGTCCTGCTGTTCAACTCCCAGTACCCAAACAATAACAAGAACAAAAAGCATTTCTAAATTCAAGTATCTAAAGACTGTGTGTCAGAATAGGCTATATTTAGAATGTAGATATCTAGCATGGAAAGAAAAGTTCTGATGACCAACTCTGATAATAAGAAAGTGGATCAAAATTAACACTGAATTCAGGAAATTTCATCTGGCAATCTGTTCATCTCTCTAAATGCAAAATTCACTAGACTTGTTATGAAAGAATACAGAAAGTATAGAAAACTCCAAATGCATTTTAATCATAAATTGGTTTAAAAGAAAAAATTACAGAAATATCAGTGGCACTACTCGTATTCCGGGTGCCTAGAAAGTTAATAACCCACTCACACTCAAAAGTAGGTGACAGTCCTCTTTACTTTCACGCTTTTGGAGTAGTGCAGCAGCAATTTGGCTAATGGTGCCATCATATGATCTCTAATTACAAATGTGGTTTACCGTAATAGCCCAACTTACAAAAATCACCAGTGGATTTATTGAGTCAGGGAAAAGGGGTCTGTGTGTGTGTGTGTGTGTGTGTGTGTGTGTGTGTGTGTGTGGTCACTAACACTGGCCCAGGCCTTTAACTGAATTGAGATAACGACAGAAAGACAGTGGCGTTAAGATTTCTTATGCAGCCCCTAATTTAAGGCTTTCATTTTTCACTTATCAACCACCTCACTCCATCTCTACACCTGCCACCTCGGTCATCTAGGACTATTTGGGGGGATCTTTTTGTTTACAGGAGAAAAACAGACTGTTTTATTGGTTCTGATGGAAAGCAGGATTTCTGTGACGTGCCAGGGGACCAGATAATTGGTATGGAAGATGAAGTATGCACCCAGCATAAGCAGATGAGGACTAGATGTTTGTCTGTGGTCACGCAGATGAACTGAGATAGAAACTTCAGTTCCTCTGGTTTGTAATAACCAGCCCTTTTCTATTTTACAACATCTAAGTTGCTCAAAAGTAAACTCTTCTATGAACATTCAGCATAGAATCTCACGAAGAAGAGACCCGCCCCCTTCTTCTGCCTGTGTTTGCCCCTTGGTTTATGGAAGGCAGTCGGGCAGGAGTGAAGTGAAGATTGTACTTTGTTGATAGGGCTCAGCTTCAAACCAGCCCCCTGCTCCCCATCTCTGTCTATTGTGTGGTAACTGAAATTAGGGTTAGGACACTTACAGAAGTAAAGGGGTACAGGGCTTGCATCTCCAATGTGCCTCAGGAATGCACAGATAATACCCAGAATTGGAGTAGAGACTTCACTGGGGGAGGAATGGGATTTCCCCATACTTACTTGGAAGGAGAAGTCATAAGGATCCAGCAATCAGAATCTGTGGATTGTCTTTTCATTCACTTTGAGGTTTTCCTGGTTCTGGGTATGTCAAGTGAGTTTTGATTGAAACTTTTGTGTGTGTGTGTGTGTGTGTGTGTGTGTGTGTGTGTGTGTTATGTTGTAAGACTCCGGACCTTATTGAAGTCTGCTTTCATTGGCTTTGACACTTCTCCAGCAAGGAAGCTCTGAGTGCTACCTTGTCTCTCCCCAAGGGAGTGAAAATCCAGCCTCCCCAGGTGTCTTCTGTTGCCATACAATGTATGGGGTCCTCAGAACTGTTGGGTAGGAGTGGGGTTTCTCGACCCCACATGCTCTCCACTCACACAGGGTGGATAGCCTTGCCCCTGTGGGCAGTGGGTTGACCCAGCCCAGTATTGGGAGGGGGTGATGCTTGGTTGTGGCCAGGTGGGGTGGGAACCCAGGCTCCCTGGGGGTCTCCACTGACACTGGGAGGGATGCTTCATTACCAGCTGGTGGCATGGACATCCTAGGTCCCCAGGTGGCCTTCTCTGACACTACTTTGGCAGGGGTGTTGAGACTCCTTAGGATCTCGTGAGTTAATGAAGGAAACATCAGCACTGAAGTTACGTAAATATATGAGACCTCAGTACCAGTGCCAAGGGAAGGAGCAGAGAGGGAGCTGGTTGGGGGGGGGGGGCACCAAGTGCTGTGTGCAGATACGTAACCAGCACTGTCAACTACATTGTGATGGGAGATTACAGTGTACCCAAAAAAGTATATTAAAAAAAAAATAATAATCTTGTGAGAGTGGAAATCTGTGTCTCCCCTCAGCTTTTGCTGGCATGGATTGGCAGTTTCTTCTGTGGCATTTGGCCAGAGTAGAGCCATGATCGTCTAAAAGTTGACTGTCTTGCTAGGTTGCCCCTTTCTTGAGAGAGCAGGCTTCTGCTGAGGCTCTTCTGGTCTGTGCCCATTGGTGTTTCTGTGTTGCTGGCTTCTCTAGCTGTACATGTGGGATATGTAAGGCAAAAAGGAAAGAAACCCAGGGTTCTTACCACCATGTTGTTTCTTAGATTCTGAGGTCCCAAACTGATCTACCTTTTCTTTACTTACATTTTTAAAAATTATTTTTATTATTTTTAATTTTATTTTTATTTATTTATTTTGTGGTACTAGAGATTGAACCCAGGGACATTCTACATCTGGGCTACACCCCAGCCCTATTTTATTTTTCATTTTGAAATAGGGTCTCACTAAGTTGCTGGGGCTGGCCACGAACCTATGATCCTTCTGTCTCAGCTTCCCAAGTGCTGGGATTACAAGTGTGTGCCACTAGGCCTGGCTTACATTTTAAAAATATATAACATCCAAGGATTTTTAAATAATAGTATATAGCAAGATGAATAGACATAAAACTACTCCATCTTCCTGGAAGCAGAAACCCTTGTTGCAAACTCAACTTTTTTTTTTTTTAATTTTCTTTTCCTCCAATATTTTATTATCAAAGTTTAAAAATACAGAGAAGATGAAAGAATTATATTATACCTTCCACACATATCCACCATCTGGATAACCGTCTACCATCTACACTTAACATTTTTCTGTATTTTACTTTATTGCGTATTTATCCACCTACTCATTCCATCTCTCGGTCCATTTGTTATTTTTTGATAGATAAAAGTACAGTTCACCTCTAAGCTCTTCAGCATGTATATCACCAATTAGACTCCATTCTCAATTTAACATCAAATGAAATGTACAAAATCATAAATACCATTTGATTAGTTTTGCATCCTCCAACCATTACCCCCCTACAAGTTCCCTCAAGTCTCTTCTCAGTTCCTGTCCCCTCTCATTCCAAGGAGCTTCTGTTCCGATTTTCCCTGTTTGTTCCTTTGGGCCATGCATTCATTCCACCTGTTTTAAACCTCGGTATAGTGCCTCCTCTTGCACAGCATACGCTCTTTTCTGTGCGGCCTTTCTCAGCGCAGTGGTTGTGAGATGCGTTCATGTTCTTTGTTCCAGTGGTGTGCTGCGGTGGTTTTAACAAGAAGAATAGGAACAAATAAGACTATTCCATCTTCCTGGAAGTGGGAGTCATTGCTATTCACTTTTTGTTTTTATGTGTTCTCCCCAAATATTTTATTATGAAAGTTTTTAAAAATACAGAGAAGATTAAAAAAAAAATTGTACCTCCTCCACATACATACCACCTAGCTACAACATTTAACATTTTGCTCTATTTAATTTTGTCGCATATTTATCCGTCTGCTCATTTTTTTAAAAGTTACTGAGCGGTATTTTATTAAGTGAATAATACTATAGTTTATGCATTTGGAGATGCTTATAGCTCTTTGCCACTAAAATTGAGTAGTTAGGGTAATAAAAGTCATTCGTCTCCCTTTTGTTTAGAACTTAGTGCAAGGCAACTTAAGATTCCATGCCTTTCTTCTGATTAATAAAATGATGAAGGCATATGAAGATATGTTTTATCACATAAAAAACCCACATTTTCCACATATTCCTTGCTGTTGGTGATAGCTATCAGTGTACTTGAAGCTGAAAACTTTTTTTGTAACAGAAGCAAAGGATAGTTTTAGCATCGTAAAAATAGAATTTAGCTTCCTGGCACCAAATTTTATTTTGTGAAGGAGAAACCATGGTTTTAACTACACTATAACTGTGATATTCATTACTGAGAATGCCAAACTAGTCTCCAGAGGAACATCCTATTTCAGGAATACTTAGAATACTCTATTTCTGCACAAAATATTGATGTAGTTGTTGCAGATGGGTTCAGCTGTGTTTTGCAGGTCTTTATTTGTCTGGCCCTACCTATTATGTAAGTCTCTTGCTTTTTTTTATTTCCCCAAAATGATTAGCTAAGGGGACTATAATTTCTGATTGATTGATTTTCTGATTGATATCAAGGGAGTCCTACCAGCTGTGAAATGGGACAAAATAAATGTTATGTGAGATTCCAATTGGAATAGGCTTGCTTGCCCTTAACAATCCAGAAAGAGTTAGATAATGTTGTTTCAAATTCTTCTTATAGCCTTTCTCTGACTTGCTTTTTTCTCTCCACAGTTGATGGATTGGACAAAGCTTCTATAGCAAACTCAGATGGGCCCGCAGCAGGTTCCCAGACACCTCCCTTCAAGAGGAAGGGGAAACTATCCACCATCGGTAAAATCTTCAAGCCTTGGAAATGGAGGAAAAAGAAGACCAGTGACAAATTTAGAGAAACCTCAGCAGGTATGAGTGTCACAATTCTGTTGCAAGATGGGATAAATGGTTACATTTTTCAAAAGGTAGAAAATTTGAAAAATTTTTCCAGCAAAAAAATAAAATAAAATCATTCATCTTTGAAATGAAATTATTTCATTTAAGGATGAAATAACTTGGTTCTGAAACTGGGCATGGTGGCTCATGCCTGTAATCCCAGTACTTGGGAGACTAAAACAGGAGAATTACAAGTTCGAGGCCTGCCTTAACAACTTATTGAGTTCCTCAACAACGTAGCAAAACCCTGTTTCAAAATAAAATAGGGCTGGGAGTAAAGCTCAGAGGTAAATCCCCAGCCCCTGAGTTAAATCTGCGGTATCTCTCACACACATACAAAAGAGTGTTCATTTGCTCTATTTATGTACTGACTTCAGCTTTATAATGTATTCTTTTTAAAAATCTATATTTGTAAATTTATAAAAAAAATTGGTGTGTGAGGTGGAGGAGGTAAAATAGAAAATTAGAAATGGAAACATTATTTATCAGTATCAAAATGGCGGTCAACCATCCACTTTTTTGTACACAAACAGTAACATATTTATCTCGGTTTGAGCTGGGTGTGGTGGCACACGCTTGTAATTCCAGTACCTGGGAAGCTAAGACAGGAGGATCGCAGGTTCGTGGCCAACCTCAGCTACTTAATGAGGCCCTCCACAGCTTGGTGAGACCTGTTTCAAAATAAAGAATAAAAAATAGGGCTGAGGTGTAGCTTGGAGGTAGAGTGCCTCTGGGTTCAATCCCTGGTACCGCAAAAAACAACAGCAAAACGACAACAACAAAAACCCTTTTTTTGAAAGTCTTTTTTGATGTATTTTTTCTATAGGCAAGACTTAAATGGCTGTGTGAAAGCATTGCTGTATTTGTTTAGTTTTATATTTCCATTATGTCCTTGGGGCAAATAAATGGTCTCCATCCTAGGAGAGCCATAATCCCACTGGTATGAAAATTTTTCATTGTTCATTTGTGAATTTATTTTTATATACTCGTGATTTAAACCCGGGGTGTTCTACCTCTGAGCTACACCCCCAGCCCTATTTTATTTTTTTTATTTTGAAACAGGATTTTGTTAGGTTTCTAAGGGCCTTGCGAAATTGCTGAGACCAGCCTCAAACCTGTGATCCTCTTGTCTCAGCCTCTCAAGTATTGGGATTACAGGTGAGCGACACTACACTCGGTGGATATTTTTTAAAACCTTCAGTCACAGTGACACTTGTAATCTCAGATACTTAGAAAGCAGGAGGATGGCAAGTTCAAGGCCAGCCTGGGCAACTTAATGAGACCCAGTCACAAAATAAAAATTTAAAAAATGGCTGGAGTTTAGCCAAGTGGTGGAACACTACCCTTGGGCTCAGTCCCCAATATTACTAGGCCCCCCGCCACACACACACACAAATTACACTGTTTGGTGCACTTCCTATGGACTTATGGAGGAAATTAGCTTTACATCTCAAGCCAGAACTAAGCCCTCCTTAAATAAGTAATAGGCGGCAGTGGTATTATCTTTAAGACCAAAAAAAAGAGGGTGAGGGGATTTGTCTCTTGTTGTAAGGTATGCTTTCTCCATGCTCACCGTCCAAAACAATCACATCATCAAAATTCCTCTTTGCACCAGCGTCTAATTTTGTCAGTGTATATTCAGCATGATGGAGCACATCTTAGGGTAGTGTGTGCTGAGATAAGACTGGCCATTAGTCCTGGAGCTGTGAAATAAAATAGAAAAACACTACACACAGCACAAGGGTATGCCTCGGGGACCTCAGAGGTCCCTGGAGAAAAATCACCTCTGATGCATTTACAGTTGTATAACTTCATTGAGTATTTGCTGTTGAACAGGAAATAATGTGTCTGAGATTTGTTTTGAAATTATCCTGATGGGTGAGATACAGAGGAAGATTGGCATGAGTAGGTAATTGTTTAATCTGGACAGTGAGTACATGGGGTTGATTATTCTCATCTTCCTAATTGTAGGCACTGGAAAATACCCATAATTTAAAAAAAAAATAGAAAAAGAAGAGAGGCTTGGCCTGGGGGGATATAATGAGGCTTGATTATTGAATCCTCTTCATTTCTTGAGAGTCTTACTGGGTTGGGATCCTGACACTGATTTGTAGGCAGAGTGCTGTGCTGCGTGAAGACGACTGGGTAGTGCTTTTGCTATCACAGAATCAGCTGAGCTTGATCAATTCAGATCCAGCCTCTGGGCCTCAGTTTCCTGGTCTGCAAAATCTAGGCGGTGAATGAACTGAATTCTCAGATGCTTGTGTTAATCTGCTTTGTGTTGCAATGACAGAATGCTTGAGGTGAACAACTTAAATGAAAAAAAGATTTATTTTTGCTTGTGGTTTCATAAGCGTTCAGTCTCTGGTTGGTTGGATCCATTACTTTCCAGCCTGTGGCAAAGCAGAGCATCATGGTGGGGAGCAAAGCTGCTGAGCTCTTGGTACCTGGGAAGCAGAGAGAGAAACAGGGGGAGGGCAGAGCCCAAATGCACCTGGCAAGGGCACACCCCAATGACTTCTTCCCCCACCCACTAAAGTTCCACCATCTCCCAGTAGCACCGTCAAGTGGGGAAAAAGCCTTTGACATATGAGAATTTCAGGGATATGTAAGATCTAAATCATGAACTCCTGGTCCTCTCCTATTGGTCTGTTGACTCCTTCTAGTCCCTGGCTTGGCATCTTATCCTCCCCTGTCCTTCAGGTATAGATAGAACCACATCAGTCTTCTTCAATGCCTCCCTCTCACATTTTCCTAAGTATTTGGAGTATCTGGCTCTTTAAGTTACCATGGTTACTCAAGATAGGAGTGGGGCTCCAGACAGTAGCATTAAGAAAGGGATGGGAGAAGAGGGTGGAAGCTGCTTCAGCTGTCTCTCTTGCTCTTTACATGAGTCTGGGCTACTAACTTTTCTCCTTAGAGAAGACATCTTCAAAGAACTTCTCCATATTCTTTCTTTGCCACTTTTTAACTATAATATATTTTATTGTCACCTTATTTGTGTACTTATTTTAGGACTTTAATTTCTGCCTAGATATGTGGAAAGCATCTGTGAAGGGTAAAACAAAAGCACAGAATGGTGTATCATACATTAGTTATTTTCACATTGAAGAAAGATATTCTATTCCCGTAACCACACACATACACACATAATACACAGGAATAAACCTAGCTAAGGATATAAAAAGACCTCTGTAATAAAAATTACAAGACACTGAAAAAAGAAATTGAACTGGGTGCAATGGCGAACACATATCATTTCTAGTACTTGAGAAGTTGAAATAGGAGGATCTCGGGTTTGAGACCAGCAAGAGAGGATAGAACAGAGGGCAGACATCATTAATGCGTGATATATGTGTGTGTGGAAATGTCTCAGCGAAACCCATTAATTTGTACAGTTAATACATGTTAATAAAAAAGGAAAAGAAAGAAGATGAATTTCTTCCAAGAAGAATAACTCTTCTTTATCCATCCATCTCCTAAACTTCTGACTTGATAACTGCATGACATGAGTCTCACTGTGTCCCACTATACTGTGAGTTTCTTTTCTGTTGTCCTACACTGAGTTTCTGTTGTAGGAATTGGTAATTGGTAATAGATAGTGCTTACCACTAAGTTATTAATGCCATGTTTATTATTGGGGTGGCAAGTAAGAAGGGTTCTTGGTGGCCCTTGACGAAACTGTATTTTAGAAAGCCCCGTCCAAGCCCAAAGAACATTTTGTCCTAAAAGCTGATGGTGCCTGGTATAGGGGATGAGAAAGATTTAAACAAGATCTGTCCTTTTTTGGAGGAAGAAAGAAGCAATGCTGGTAAGTAGGGGTAGGAGTTCCAAGCACTCAGGACAGAAACTCACTGGATAAAGTGGAATGCGGGGGATGGCTTCAGGGAACGGTCTTCTCAGACCCCAAAGCTCCAGTGCTGGGTAGCACAGCTCATGAGCTCTGGGAGACAGAGCGGAAGAGGGCTTGCTGCTTCAAGAACTTTATTCATATGGACTCTCTGAAATATCAGACAACCCTACAAAGTTTAATCACTACTATTATTCAGTTCTACTGATGAGGAGACTAGGCCCAGAAAACTCAGCTTACTTTCCCAGAAAAACATACCTGGTAGGAGGCAAAAGCAATATTTGAATCCAAGCAATTAGGCGTGATAGCCAGCAATTTGGGCATTGTAGTCTGTTGTATCTCTAGATAACTTCCTATCCAGGTCAGTAAGAATCTGTCCTTGAAAGGTAACGTTAGTACATGGGTTTGCTTCATACTCTAGCTTTTGCTGTAATAAGGATTTGGTCTAAGATTTATTTTGGTTCTACTTCACTCGTCTGATTTCAGCAGTGCACATGTAGAAAAATGGTTAAAAATTTATGTTTATTCCTAGTAAAGCATAATATTCTCTGAACCATAGAGGCATAATGTCACTGCCTAGGATTATTTTCAGTATCTACAGCAAGTATAGGGCAGAGTTCAAGGAGTGGCCCAAGGTGACATTTGTGACAAGGTGACAGTTCTGGTTGCATTAATAAGCAACAGTATTTTGATTTCTACCTACCTCATTCCATCAAGAAGGCTTTCCTGTATCATTCATCCTCGCGCCATATTGGAGGAGGGAGGGAATCTGTCCCATTTCCCAATTTACTATGGCAGAGAGGAGTTAGAGAACCAAGCAAGGGCCACGCAGCACATCTGGGGCCACACAGGGCTCCTTGCTCATGGATTAGACAGCACTTCTTGGTCCTCTCAGTGAATTTACTGAGGATCTTCATCTACCTGGTGTCAGTCACTGTTGTAGGCTGCAGAGATACTGTTGTAGTCTTTAGTGTTGCAAAAGAGGCCAAGGCCTTCCTTCTCTCTTGGAGTTTACATTCTGGTTGGGGCAGAAGGGAGAAGGTAAGCCCAAACAAATTAGGTAAAATATTAGAAAGTGAGAAGAGGAAATACAGCGAGGAATTGGGATAGGGGATGTGGGAGGGAGGGCACAGTTTAAAATAGGGTGGTCAGGGAGACTGTACTGGGAAGGCAACATTTAAGCAAAGGTGTGTGTGGCCGGAGGGAGGGTCTGAAACATAACAGCATGAATTAGACATCACGTGTAGTGTACTTCCTTCCATCAGTGATGGTGTTAACACATCAGGATTCCAGTCTAGGAATTTAGCAAGTAAAATGTCTCACCTTTGTGAACTCTGTGGTTGTTAATCTTGATAAATGTTGCCAGCCCCATGGCTCCAAACTAAGGGTTATACTTTCTGACTGTTCACTTGAAATTGAGAATTTTGGGGTAGTCAAGGGCCTTCCCAGCCATCTAGCTCTGTCTCTAGGGCAGGGATCACCCCGACTCCAGGAACCCTGGTAACATCAGGTCCAGTTGCTTCTTCCTGAATGCCTTATTCACAACTCTAATTGCTGGGAATGTTTTCTTTTGTACTGGCCTAAAGCCTACTATCTCCAATCTTTGTAGCTGTCCCCTGATGTGAGTGTGTGTGTGTGTGTGTGTGTGTGTGTGTGTGTGTGCGCGCGCGCGCACGTGGGCTAAGATACACAGCCATGTGCTGTATATGATGTTTCAGTCAATGATGGATTATATGTTTGATGATGGACCCATAAGATTGTATCACCTAGTGATACTGTAGCTGTCTTGATTTGTGTAAATATACTCTTTGATGCTTGTGCAATGACAAGATCGCCAAACAACACACTTATCCATGCCATTAAGTGATGCATGCCTCTATTAGGATATATGCATGTCCTAGTTACGTTGTTGCATGATGGCCTTTCATCTTTTCTTTCATTTCCTTCTTCTTTTTTCTTGGTAGTGGGGATTGAACTTGGGAACCTGGGGGCATTCTACCTCCAAGTTACACCCATACCCCCCCCCTTTTTTTTTTCTTTTTTAGAAGCAGGGTCTCTGGTCTTGCTAAGTTGCTAAGACTAGATTCAAACCTGTGATCCTCCTGTCTCAGCCTCCCAAGTACTAGGATCACAGGAGAGCACCACCATACCTCGTTCTATTTTCAAGAGTTTCTTATCCTAGGAGCATACAGAGTTGTCTCAATTCCTCTGTTATTATTGAGTTCCAAGTCTCAGGCTGCATGTGCTGGGGACACAATGATACACAAGCTGTACAGATCCCTGTTCTCCTGGAGTCCACAGTGTGTCTGACCATACATACTTCACCTGCCCTCTTTAAACTATTTTTTCATGCTAAGTTAAAATGTTGACTTAATCCCCAATTTTTAGTACTTGCTCTTCACCATCCACACCTTCACTATTTAGAATGAAATCCAGAATAGAGATGCCTCTTGTTATTAAAATAAGAATTTATCAGTAGGATTTCAGTGTTTGATAAATGTCCAGGGAGTTGACAGCTTACCATCAATCCTCGTGATCACCTCTGCTCATTCAATGTTATGTATGTGGGAAACACCACCCAGTACAAACTGGGCGATCTGTTTTGCTCCTTGATAACAATAAACTCCATATATTCTTCCTGTGCACTTTCCACATGTTCTCTGGCACAGGCCCCGTCTGGTGCATGTGTTTTCCTGCAGGTGGATAACTTCCCTTCAGAGTTGATAGCCGTGCTCCCTCCTGACAGTGGGCCTGCCCTTTGTGTCAGTCCACTCTGGCTCTGTTAAGTTGTTAGCAGTCCTGTCTTAGGTTCCGTTCTCGTGCTGACATCTTGTTTATGACTCTTCTCCTATTTAAAGAACCCTGAGCTTGTTGGATGCGCTTTGCTCTAGAAGCACCTGAAGTCTCTTGCACTGTTTTCTGTCCTGGCTGCCATCCTCCATGATCTCTTGTTTTTGTACTATTAGCTGGGTGTTTTTCCTCCCATCCTAATTCATCATTAAGGTTCTCTTCCCTGGTCCAATCCAGTGAAAGCCCTTCATTTCTAGTTTCATGTAATGGACTTTGATGTCTCACCAGGCAAGCATTGTTGTGCAAATGTTAGCATCCAATACAAATCAGCCCTTGTCCTCAACAGCACCAATCTGAACAGCTTCTCACATCCTTCATGTACTCTACGCATAACATTGTCTTCAGCCAGAGAGGAAAAAAAACACACCTCGCCCTCCCTGCCTGTCTCCTTCCTACCCAGGACTTCTGACTAGCTGGACCATCCAGATCACTTTTGGGGAAGACAGACAGTAAATGACATTTTTAAAAGTCAGTAGAGAAGGGTTTGAGGATCATCAGTGCTTCTCCCTCCCTCCTTCACCCTGAGAAGCCCACTGTGCACAGACAGCCTGATGAGCCTTGCAGGTCCACAAGCCGCCAGCTGTAGTGTCCCTCTCCTTTCACTAGCTATGGCTTTGCCTACTTTAGATCTCACACGTTAGTGGAGTCATGCACTCCTTGTCCTGTTGTCGCTAGCTCACTTCACACGCATCGTGTCCTTAAGAGTTCTCCGTGTTGCAGTGTACCATGGGATTTCCTTTCTTGAGGCTGCATCTTGTACCACATTGTTTATCCGTTCATCCATCAATGGGCATATAAATTGCTCCTATCTATCCTCTATCTACCTATCTGTCATCTATCTATCTATCTATCTATCTATCTATCTATCTATCTATCTTTGGTCCTGGGGCTTGAACCTAAGAGTGTTCTACCTCCAAGCTACACGTTCATCTTTCTATTTTTTGTTTATTTGGTTTAAAACAGTGTCTCCCTAAGTTACTGAGGGCCTTGTTAATTACAAAGGCTGGCTTTGAACTTGCAATCCTCCTGTCTCAGCTTCTCAAATGCTGAGACTGCAAGTGTGTGCCACCATGCCTGGCTTCCTCTTGACTACTAGGCATAGGGCTGCTGTGAACACGGGTGTGCTGTCATTAGTTTTATGCTAGACATTCTTATAGGTGTGTGGTCATCTTTTGTCGTGGATTAAATTTGGATTCCTGTAATGGCTCGTGATACTGAATTTGTTTTCATGTACTTATCTGTCATCCATATGTCCTATTTGGTAAAGTTCCTGTTCAGGTCTTCTGCTTATTTTTAATTTGACTATTAGTTAGAAGTGATTTGCAAATCTTTACTTCCAGTCTATAGCTTGTCTTTTCATTTTCTTAGAAATAAATGTCTTGCCAGGCATGGTGGCACAGTCCTATAATCCCAGTACTTGGGAGGCTGAGGCAGGGGAATTGCAGGTTCCAGATCAGCCTCAACAATTTAGAGCACCCTGTTTCCAAATAAAAAATAAAAAAGGCTAGGATATAGCTCAGAGGTAGAATGCCCCTGGATTCATCCCCTAGTATCAAGAATAAAATTAAATGTCTTTTGCAGATCACAAATGTTTAATTTTGATGAAATCTTATTTATCAATTTTTCTATATAGAGCATGCTTTGGGTGTCATATCTCAGATCTCTTTGCATAACTCCAGGTCATAAAATTTTTTCTCCTGTTTTCTCTGAAAGCTTTTTATAGTTTTATGCTTTACAATTAGATCTATGATCAATTTGTGTATAATTTTACATAAGATGTGAGGTTTAAGTCAAAGCTCCATTTTTTAAAATATAAATTTCTAGTTATTTCAATCCCATTTGTTGAAAAGGTAACTTGGTTTAAGTTGCCTTTGAACCATTTTGAAAATCAGTAAATATAATTTTCTTTGTGTGTGTGTGTTCACGTGCGCCCACACACACTTGTGCAGTTCTAGGGATTGAACCCAGGGGCATTCTATCTCTGAGTGGCACTCTCAGCCCTTTTTTATTTTTATTTTTTTTTTGAAACAGTATCTCACTAGATTGCTGAGAGGCATTACTGAGGCTGTCCTGGAACCTGCTATCCTCCTGTCTCAGCTTCCAAGTACTGAGATTACAGGTGTGCAGCACACCCAGCTCTTAAGCATAGTTTTCTTCAATATATTCTCTTTGGTAAATAAAGGTCAGTTCGAGTCTTCAGGACAGTTTTTATTGGATAGGTTTTTGTGGGGGAGAGTATTTATTGTGTTGGGGGTTGTTTGTTTTGGGGTACTGAGGATCAAACCCAGGGCCTTGTACATGCTAGGCAAGCACCCAACCACTGAGCTCCACCCCAGCCCCGATAATCTTAACACTTTTCTTAACACTGGCTTTTAAGAGTACTTTACGTTTTCTGAGTTCATTGCCTTTTTCACATATGTTATTTGGAGATACTTCCTGCCAGACTATAGCTTGTCTTCTCATTCATTTACAGTGTTTTTTTTTTTTAATAGGCAAAATTTCTTAATTTTGATGAGGTACAATTAATCTTTTTTCCTTTCAGATGATGTTTTTGATGTCATGTGTTAAGAACTTTCAGTCGCATTTGTTGGAAAGACGATCTTTTCCATATTGAATTGCTTTTGCACCTTTGTCAAAATTAATTAACCACATATGTGTGACCAGTTTCTGAGCTCACTGTTCTGGTCTCTTGATCTGTGTGCCTCTTCCATCACAAATATCATCCTTTCTTGATTACTGTAGCTTTATACATCTGAAACTTAGGTAATATGATTTCTCTATTTTATTCTTCGTTGTTAATTGCTTTTAACTAACCTAGCTCCTTTGCCTGTTTATATCCTCAAAAAGTTCTTGCTGAGATTTTTTTTTCATTGCATTAAATCTACACTGCAGTTGGGGTAGAATTGACATCTGCACTGTATGGAAACTTCTAGTCTGTGAACTGTTTGACTCTATTCAACTAGCTCTTCTGTTTCTTTCACCAGCATTTTGAAGCTTTGAGAAAACACGATTAAGTTTGCACCTAAGAGTTTGTCTTCTTTACTTCTTAGCTACTGTAAATGATGCATTTTTGGAATAGTTTTAAATGTCAATTTCCAGTTACTCGTTGCTGGTGTTTAGAAATGGGGTTGTATTGTGCTACCTTGCTGAACTCGTTTCTTCCTGACTCTAGAGGTTCTGGTGAAGTGGTGAAGATTCCTGAGGATTTTCTACATGATGGTTTTCTGAGAGTATTTATTATGTGTGGATAGTTATTGAATTTCTCAAATGCTTTTTCTGAATCAGTTTATCTGATCATGTGAGTTTTTTTCCTCCAGACTATTATTATGTTGGATCCCATTGATAGATTTCTGAATATTGAACTAGTTTTTCATTCCTGGGAGAGACTCCACTGGGTTGTGGTGTCTTATTTTTAATTAGTTGCTGAATTATATTGGGTAATATATACATATGTCAATTTCTACTTATTTTATATACATTTGCATTTATTATATATTCTATTCACTGTATATTTTACTATATATATTTAAGATTGGTAATTTTGGTCTATGGTTTTCTTGTATGTAAAACTCTGTCTGGTTCTGATAACACTGACCTTATAAAATGGGTCGGGAACTGTTCCTATTCCTGAAAAGCTTTGTGCAGGAATGTTGTTATTTCTCTGTCAGACATTAGGTAGACATCATCGGTGCTAAGGTCTGGCCCTGAAGGATTTCAAGCTGCACGTTCAGCTACTTTAAATAGTTATGGGGCCATTCGGGTGTTCTCTTTTATCTTGGGTGTGTCTGGGTAGGACCTGTGATGCTTTGAAATGGAAAACAAAGAGAGATTCTGGAATCCCTGAATTTCTCACTGTTAACCAACTCCCTTACCTCCTTCAGTGAGGTCAGTCTTCAAATGCTAGGTTCTCCATGAAGTCTACCTTGATCACCCTATTTAGAATCTCTCCTCTTCCCCAGCATTCTTTTCTTAACAGCCTCATTGAGGTATAATTCACATGCTCTATAGTTCACCCATTTAACATGTACAATTCAGTGGTTTTTAGTAGTATTCACAAGCTATGTAACCATCTTCTTAAATATTTTCATCACTCTAAAAGGAAACCCTATACCCATTAGCACTCCTTATTTTCCTTGAATCTGCCCAGCTCTACTTTATAGATTTACCTATTCTCAACATTTCATATAAATGGAATCAAACAATAAATATTTGATCTTTTGTGACTGATTTCACTTTCAGAGTTCCTCCATCTTGTAGCATTTGTCAGTACTTTGTTTCTTTCCATGGTTGAATAATACTCCATTGTACAGACATAGCACATTTTATTTATCTATTCTTCAGCTGAAGGACTTTGGGTTGTTTCTGCTTTGGGCTATTATGAATAATGCTGTGAGGAACATTTGTGTATAATTTTTGTGTAGACATATCTTTTCCTTTCTCTTGGTTATATATCTAGAAATGGAATTTCTGAATTGTATGGTACTTCAATGTCTAAATTTTGAGTTACTGCCAGACTGTTTTCCACTGAAGCTGTACTGTTTTACATTTGTATCAGCAATGTATGGACATTCCAGTTTCTCCACACTCTGGTCCACATTCGTTACCATTCATCTTTTTTATTATTGCCATCTTGGTGGGTATGAAGTAGTTTCCCCAACACTCTGGATTCTTCTTTTTCTTCTTTACTATTTTCATTTACCTTAATACATTTTACCTCCTAACATTTATTATTTCTATTGTTTGTTCTCTGGTCCCTTTTCCCAGTAGATTATAGATTCCATGAGGATGGGAATTTTTTTTTTTTTTCTTCTCTTACAAGATGCTGAAGCTACTTAGACTAGTACTTGGTTTATGTTAAGCATTCAGTAAATGTTTGTGGGAATGAATGAATGAATGAATGATGAATGGCTTTTGACAGGCCTTACCCTATCCCATATTTGGGGTATTTGCAACAGGCTAATTTTTTTAAATGCTGGAATTTTTTAGGGGGCTGGGAGAGATGACTGTACCTATTTTCAATCTTTCTTAGTGTCATATCACTGAGAGTTACTCAAAAGAGCCTTAAGAAACCTTGAAAAACCATAATAGACAAAATGAATATTTCATCAGTGTAATGGATAGGGTAGGGACCTATTCTCTCATGAATGGATAATGAACTTAAGTGACTGTATGCTGCTGATTGTGGCAATGTAAAGGTCAATGTGGGAGCAACATTGACCAAAAAAAGAGGCAGGTGGGGGTGGTGGTTCAGTTCAACCATTCATGCACCTGTGTATTTTATAACCGAACCTGATTAGACCAAATGAATGTTAGAAATTCTGTGAGCAAAAGAGATAACATACAGTTTTATCATATATGCTTTTTAAAAATTCTTCTCTTGTTTTCCTAGAGATACATTATGTTGTTTTCCTAAAGATGTAAAGGATTTCCTCTTTGTATTTAATATGTATGACATATCAAGGAGACTAAATACTCCTCTTTATTTTTTTCTCCCAATCTCTCTATATATAGGTGGATAAAAAGAAGCATTATGGCCTCATGTTTTATTTAGGGAGCATTTATTACTCACTGTAGGTCTACTCTAGTGGTAAAGCTCATCTAAGAAGAAGAATAATACCACATGAGATCTAGGTTTTTGTGCATTTGTCATAACTGAAATCAGTGGTTGCATAAATATGGGAACTTGCCATCACAAGTTTTAAATAGCCAGGTGCACGGGAGAATGGCCAGACCATCAGGACCTGCCTTCTTTGGATTAATATAAACCATAGACTCTTGTTTCTAAATGGAATTGAGGAGACTCCCTTGCTTCCTGTACGTTCTGGAAAATGGGATACTGTTTGTTTAATCCAAGCTAAGCTCTTGCTTTAAATATGTGGTTCCATAGAGACCCAGTCTTTTCTAGGGGGAGGTGGTCCTTCTAGTACAGTAGAAATCAGGGAAGCAAGACATTCTCCCTGAGCAGTCTATGAAAATAGTCTCAAATGAGCCACAAACCGCACTTATTTTGTTGATTTCTGATATGATTCCAAATGTCATCTAAAAAAAAAAAAATCATGCCTACTGGACTGAAATGTATTATTGTTAACTTATCCCCCCTCACCACTTGGTCTCATCTGATTCTTAAGGGAAGTGTGAAGGAAAGGAGCCATGTTCCCATCAATCTCTTAATAAAATGAGGCGTCCATTGGGCGGAGACAAATGAGTTTGCATTGCTTTAAGAGAGGATCCGATTGTTTGTAGCCCTTCCTTGGGTGGATAATTTCCTCATTTCATTTTCCTCTGGAGTGGTGCCACTTTAAACACTTGTAAAGGTACTACAGAACTCCTTCTGGCCTGGGTCAGAGAACTCATGTCAGGAAAGTCCATTATTTTATTTCCTTTGCCTATTATTTCCCATTGTGGTTTTGTTTTTTTCATCCTGTGATATGAATCCGGTCCTTATCACTAGGGCTAAGTCCTGGAAAGTGACTGGTTTTTGGCTTCCGTATCTTCCTGACGTGTTTGTCACTTGGAATAAAAGTTACCATCTTAATTATTATTTCTTTTGTGTTAGGTGGAAGGCATTTAGTCACTTAAGCTTAGAACGTGTCATGCCGAGTTTTCTTCAACAGCTCCTCCAATCCAGACTCTTTCATGAAATGTCTTTAATTCAAAGTATAAGTGTTTACTTAATTCCTATTATAAGGTATAATAAGAGGCTATACAAGAAAGAGAAGAGAAAGAAATGTGGTTAGGAAGAAGACAGGAGCCTAGTGTGGTGGCACACATCTATAATCCCAGTAGCTGGGAGACTGAGACAGGAGGATCACAGGTTAGAGACCAGCCTCAGCAACTTAGTGAGATTCTTAGCAACCTGGCTAGACCCTGTTTAAAAAAAAAATTAAAAGGCTGGGGGTGTAGCTTGGAGGTAGAATTCACAGGTCCAATTCCCAGTACACACCAAATAAATAAATTAAAAAGAAAGAAAAACAACTGGATATTGGAAAACAATAAGAAAACTCATTATGCATCAGTACAGTTAGAATTTTCCTTTATTTTTCATCTCAGCATTTATGTAGAACACATTAGTCCAAAAGTGTCTTATAATTTATCTTTTCTAAATTGTGGTAGAAAGAACACATAACATAAAATTTGCCATCTTAACCATTTTTAAGTGTGAAATCAGTAATGTTAAGTATATACACATTATTGTGCAACATACCTCCTGAACTCTTTTCGTCTTGCAAAACTAAAACTCTACCTCGTAAACTCTCCATTTCCCTTCCCCCAATCCCTGTAACTTGTTTTTAAGGAAAACCTTAGGTGAATCAAGTACAAAACATTAATTATACGAACTAAAGTTTAATCATTGATTTTAAATCAGATGTTGATATATAGCTGGTATTAAATCCTGCTTTCTTTTTGCTGAGATTTTCAGTTCAACTCAATACTAAAAAGCTCAAATTAATTACTGAAAAATGTTCCCTTTGGGTAATTTGTGCAATTTGCTACGTGTACCACATAATGAAATAAAATACTTTAAAAAATGAAAGGCAAAAGTCTTTTATTTTTATTACTCACTTGAAGTTTTATTTAGGATTAAACTTAATGTAGGAGGGAAGTGTATAGGTTTAATAACAATGATAACTAATCCTAGTCACGTTTATATTGTGTTAGATGCTATTTGAAATGCTTGCAATCTTCCCAGTGAGGTAGGTTCCAGTAAGGTAGGTCCCTATATAGTCCAGTTTTACTAATGAATGAACAGCGAGGCACAGAAAAATCAAGCAATTAGCCCAAAGTTCTAGGGATTGTGATTAGCATAGTGCTTTTAGTGCCTTTTTTTTTTTTTTTTTTTTTTTTCGTTATGCGCTAGGGAGTGAACCCAGGGAACTCTTACTTCCAAGCTTTTTTTATTTATTATTTTGAAACAAGATCTTGCTAAGTTGCTGAGGGTCTTGCTGTGTTGCTGGGGCTGCCCTCAAACCTGCCATTCTCCTGTCTCAGCCTCCCAAGTACTGGGATTACAGGTGTGCACCACCATGCCTAGCAGCATAGTGCATATTTGGGCTTCATTCTTAACCCTTGCACTATGCTGACTTTAGGTGGATACGTATAGCAAAGTAAATACCAGTGGTTTATAAGCCAGAAAATACCAGTGGGATATAGGAAAGGTATTTACAATGTTATACAGTAGGAAATGGAGGGTAGGAGTGAAAAAACTATTTGGTCTGTACTTTGTGTCAAATATTTTATAAGATGTTTCAATCATCCTAGTATCTGTTCACATTAGGTTTTAATGCCTCTGTTTTTCATGTGTAGAAATGAAGGCTGAGAGGAACCCAGCAGCTTGCCTATGGTTACTTGCAAATAAGTCTCAGGGTCTGCGCTTAAAAACAAAGGTGTTCTTAGAAGCATGAATAAGTCTTGTATAGAAGTCTTCTGCCATGTAGA
Organism: Graphiurus murinus; assembly: GCA_004027655.1. Lineage (NCBI taxonomy): Eukaryota > Metazoa > Chordata > Mammalia > Rodentia > Gliridae > Graphiurus > Graphiurus murinus. The sequence continues at coordinate 83,792 of PVLC010004295.1, forward strand.
AGTCTATTAAATATTACAGCATATAAATTTCTATGTATATTATGTAGAAGTAATATTTGTTCTCTACTTCTGTGTAAATATATAGAACATCTATTATATATATATAATGTATAAAAACTTTTATATATAGAATACTACACTGAGTATATCTTACCTTTCCTAAAAATTACATATAATACATCTGTGTATATGTTACATAGAAGCCTATTCTATTTTATATGTATAGAATATCTATATATATTATATAGATGGAATAGAATGTATATTGTGTACATATATATACAAAATAGAATAGAATATGTATTTTTTTCTGATCCATTTCCTGTTTTCTGGCCTTCCAATCGTCAAGGAGAATAGTGAGACCCTGATATCACCCTTATAATGAAAACATTTGAAACAGAGTGAAAAGAAAGATTCTGGAAAGACCGTTATGTCACAGTTGAAAGTTAGCTTTGCTCTCATTTAATCATTCTAGTTTTAGCTACAGTGAAAATGTATTTTCCCAAACCCTACCTTTTGGGTTTATGTTGGAAAATAAAAACTTTACTTAAGCTGGGCATGGTGGCATACACCTAATACTTAGGAGGCTGAGACAGGAAGATCACAGGTTCTCAGCCAGCCTCAGCAACTTAGAGGCCCACAGCAATTAGCAAGACCCTGCTTCAAAATAAAATAGGGCTGGGAGGTAGATTACCCCTGGGTTCAATTCCTACTAAAAAAAAAAATTAGTGGAAGTTACCCTTCCACTTTAACAGACTATTAAAGATTATACACACACCTCCAATTTAAAATTGTTCTAAAATACAAAGAATTTCAAACACCTTTAATCCAGGGTAGTTGGATTAGATATTTAAATGAAGGACTGTCTCAATCTGGCTAGCTCAGATCAGCTAAGATCTCTTTCATACCCAGTCTTGCTTGCCATTGACTGTCATCTGGTCCAAGGTGAAATGTGATATCCCACTCTGATCCAAGGTATTGAGTCCCTAAAGTGCGTAAGACTCTTGGAGCCAGATCATGGGGAGGCGTATCATGGAGGTCGGAAGCCCCTCCCTGCCATGATGAGCTGAGACTCACATTTCAACCACTTCTCTGGCCTGTTCTGGGTGTGTGGGCAGAATGCTAGTACATTCTAGGGATTGTTATCATTAACTTCATTTCAGAACTCAGTCCAGTTTACATACTCACCAGGTCTTGAGCTTATTCTCTTATTATAAAGGATCAGGAAATGGAAACATGCTAGCTTTTCATCAAACTAGATGAACCCAAAAGCACCTGTCTTGGGCATGTGTGTTTCCCACGAGCTGGTGAGAGTTGGAGCCCGAGGAGGAAGGACAAGCGTGTGTGTTTCACGGAGCACACAAGCTCTGGCCTCTAGTTACTCTCCTGAGATTACGTGTACTTCCTGGCCCATCAGGGCCTGAGGACTTGCTCATTGTTCAAGTCCTAATCCTTTGTCCCTTGAGAATAACAGCCACAGGTCCCCTCAGGTTCCCAGCTTGCCTCCTCTGGAAATAGCAGTGATTTTTTGGCTTTTACTGTTTGCACAGGTCAAAGACAGCCCTTCTCTCCTCCCACTTCAACCTTCTTTGTCAGCCTTGCCTTAAATTTTAACAGTATTACATACATACATTTCTTAAGTGAAAAAGCACGATGCTGAATAGTTTATAAAACATCCTACCTTTTATATTTAAAAGGGCAAAAGTAAAATATTTGAGTCGAGTGTGATGGTGCATGCCTGTAATCCCAGTACTTGAGAGGCTGAGACAGGAGGATTGCAGGTTTGGGGCCAGCCTCAGCAACATAGCAAGATTCTCAGAAACCTAGCAAGACCCTGTTTCAAAACAAAAAATAAAAGGACTGGGGACATAGCTTGGAGGTGGAATGCCTCTGGGTTCAATCTCCAGTACCACACATTCACACAACTGAATTTTTCCAAGTAAATCTGTAAGGACACACAAGACCCTAATAAAAGTGGTTAATTGCTTGTCGAATTAGGGTGAGGTTCAGTTTGAATAGGTGAGAATAAAATAAAAATAATTGCTTACACCTGTCTTTCAGGGATACTAGGGTGGGGGTTGGTCAAAACAAATATGAAAATGCTCTCTAAGCACTAAATGAAGAGATGATTACTACCAGGCTTCTGGGGGGGAAGTTGTGACACTAGTTTCCCAAGAGAAGGAAGGTACATAGAGCTTTCCACCTTCCTCTTTCTTAAGTCCTTGACCAAGTTTCAGACTCAAGGGGAGAAAAGAGACGTGCTTACTTCTCCTTTCATATCTTCACCGTGCAGAAAGAGAGGATCTTTGGTCTCTGCTGGAAGATAATTCAATTTGAAAACATTTATTTGACACCTTTTTGATTAGTCAGGGCTCTTTACTGCTGATGAATCATAATAGGCTTAAGCAAACAGGGAATGTATCAGTTCATGTAAGATGAAAAGCCCAAGGGCATATGGCACTCAGGCATGATTGGATCCAGGTACTTAAAAGGTATCATTAGGAATATATTTTTCGAGCTGGGCGTGGTGGTGCACGCTTGTAATCCCAGCATTCGGGAGGCTGAGACCAGAGGATCCAGGTTCGCGGCCAGCCTCAGCTACCTAGTGAGGCACTCCGCAACTTAGTGAGACTCGGTTTCAAAATAAAGAATTAAAAAATAGGGCTGGGAGCCGGGCGTGGTGGCGCACGCTTGTAATCCCAGCATTCGGGAGGCTGAGACCGGAGGATCCGGGTTCGCGGCCAGCCTCAGCTACCTAGTGAGGCACTCCGCAACTTAGTGAGACTCGGTTT
>PVLC010004296.1:0-23135 GCA_004027655.1 Graphiurus murinus
AGGAGGAGGAGGAGGAGGAATGAATAAAACTGTGGGTGAGTGGATGCCCCAATCCAGCCCCAGCCTGTGAACGGCAGCTAGCTGGATACCGTGGCTCCTTGGAGGAGTTCAGAATGTCGGTGTCAGGTACGATTCTGAAAACTGCGGGCTTCAGGGATCGAGGGGCAGGATGTGGACACTCCCACCAGGAGGGGCTGGGAGAGGCTTCCCATGCAGGAGACCCTTGAAGGATTCTGCTGAGCTGCAAAGGCAAGGGAGGGCCGGGCTCACAAGGGCCCAGAGGCTTGTTTTAAGTGTGTTTGGTATACTTCAGGAGCAGGGTGCTTTGAGGGACAGACGGAGCAGCTCCCCAGGCTGAGAAAATTCAGAAAGATCTAGGCAGAGAGGTTGGACTTGGCCTGTGGACACTGGACTAACCAGAGCTTTCCCAACTTTCTAGGTCATGTTTCTGAGCAGCAATTTCTGAGCTGTGCATATTAATGTACACATGTACTATTTACTGACTGTCTTTGTATATATTAAAAATCAGAGCTGGGCATGGTGGTGCACACCTGTAATCCCAGTCCTTGGGAGGCTGAGGAAGGAGGATCACAGGTTCAAGGCTAGCCTCAGCAAGTTAGTGAGAACCTGTTTAAAAAAAAAAATCAGCAATGCTTTGGTGCTTTGTTTCTCTCTTCTTTTGTAGATTAAAAGATAAACAAAGACATGATGTGGGGTTTTTTGCCTCTCAATAGACAGCCCAATGTATCCCTTGGGAGATGGTCCCTCCCAGCCACGAGGAGGCCACCCAGGGCTGAAATGCACAAGCTTCATGATTGGCTTTTAAGTGCGACCCCACCTGAGACCAGATAGGAAGAAGAGAGAGAGAGAAGGGAGGGTTAGGAGCTGCTGGCTGAAAATGGGGAGGCCAGCAGGGATGAATAGCCTCACTTTACAGAGGAAAAACTTTACGCCCCACATTATGAAGTGGCACAGGCCTATCAGAACCAGATGGGTCCAGCGGGAGGGCTCTCATCGGCCCCAGACCAGTGTTGAAGCTGCCTCGCTGGAGCCCTCAGGCTACAGATGCCCCAACCCTGAGCAGACAATGGCCCTGCCCTCTGCAGCACCCCAGCCTGGCCCCAGGACCCTCCAAACAGCAGACCTCCAAAGAACTCTTCCCCAAACGCTCAAGACGTGCAGCCTGGAGGAGACCAGGGGACCTGGCCACAGGCTGCAGCTGCGTAGTGACTGTCCTAGAAGATTGCAGACACGTCCCGTGTGTCCCAAAAGGCAGCCCCGAGTGCACAAGGTCACATGAAAGAAGATTTGAAGAAAGGGCTCCCAGGAGAGGTAAGGCGCCCATCACCAGAGGGGGTGTACGCAGAGGCCACAGCTCTCTGGCCTCCAAAGGTGATGTCCCCAAAGCATCATGTGGTCCCTCAGTGGTGCCAGGGTTCCACCATGGTCCAGGTGACACTGGCTCAGAATAACTCTGCCGGTCCAGAGGCCTGGTCCAGGAGAGATGTGCCCCTTCTCACCGGGCACTTCCGCCTCCCAGACCCCTGCACAGGCCTGGCCGCCACTCCTGCCCTGGCCCCCGCTTCCTCACCAGGGACCACCCTGAGGAGGAGCAGACTGGGAGGTACCGAGACAGGCTGGAGACTCAACAGGAAACGGGGTGGGAGTTGTAGAGCAGGGAGAAGGAGATTATTAATCTCCTGATTAATAGCAGCCAGCGGGCCGGGGGGAGGGAAGGAGCTGTCCTCTGCAGTTCTGCAGCAGGACACCGGTGTCTCCAGCCTCCAACCTGGTCCTTCCTAAGTGCCCCTGCAGCCTCTTCCACCACCCCACCCCACGCCCGCACAGCCCCCACTCCTGTTGGTGTAGCCCAGGACCACAGGCCACTGGGGGCAGCGGAGAGGGGGACCTGGCCCTGCTGGGGAGGCAGCCCTGGTGAGCTTTTCCACCCCATAGCAGCTGAGGAGGAGGGACAGGAAACAAAGGCCTCGACTTAAGAAAGTATTTAAATCCAGGGCATCCTCCCTGAGGACCCGCAGGCAGCCCAACCAGAAAGGGAGGCTGGCTGGCAGGGGGCTGTCTAGCAGAGGGGGATGGAGGGGGCAGTGAAACCCCTCCACTCTGCACATCTGGAAAAGGTTGGCTCTAAAGCCATCAAAGACCTCAGAGGGGCCAGGGAGACAGCTGAGGGCAGGGGAGCCTGGCGGAGGAAACTTAACCCCCGCGTCCCTGGGACAGTCCCTCTGGGTCGGTCAGGGCCCTGTGCCCAGCTGCCCCACAGGGAGCTGACCGCCGAGTGTGGAAGTATCTAAGTGCTCTGCATCCCCTGCCAGAGGCAGGCCAGGGGCATTTTCCATCAGAGCAAGAAAAGAGGGGCGTAACTCCTTTTCCCAGAGGAGAAACTAAGGCACAGAGAAGGGCAGCACAGGGTGTCCTCTGGGTCTTTAGGTTCCCTGCAGGTTCTGAGTGGCCCGAACAGGGAAGCCTCCTAGACATCTGTCACCACAGAGCCTAAGAGTGGGCCAGAGAAGCAGCCACCAGCCAGCAGGGACGGGGACCAGTCCAGGTTCCCCCCAGGGCCCACGGCAGGGCTCACAGGCTGTCCCCGCAGTGAGGATACACACACACTCTGTAAGAAGGGGCCTTAGTGCCTGACACTGGTGGGGTCAACCCTGAAAAAACAGCTGCACAGATGATTTGAGGAAACTGATTTGAGGGGCCACCCTCCCCCGTCCACCCAGTCCAGGCAAGCAGGAGCCCATGCACTCCTCTACACTGAGGGCTGGCTGGGCACCCAGCATGGCCCCTGGGCCTCACACTGGCCAGAGACCACTAGTTTTGGGTGCCATCCTTGACCCTACCTCTTATATGCACACACTACAGAAAATCCAATCAATAATCACAGAATGGAGAAATCCACCCAGGAAGTAGTTATACACACACGCACATACACACACACACTTTTTATTTCATCTCATACAAAGATGGATGCATTCATTTAATGAACATTGTTGGGTACTTTTATGTGCTAAAGCTTGGAGTAAGTCCTGGGAAGAATGAGATTAGGACGTCATGATCCTGTCTGTGGAAAATCGGAAGTGTCAGTATCACTGGGCGCCCCATAAGGCTCCCTCACTCAGCCTTCCTCCTCTTGCTTCCTCAAGACCCTCCTGCTTTGAGCCATCCCCTTAAGGCTGCTTCAGCCTATGTTCTCCCAGCTGTCTTTGCCACCAGCGCCAGGTGCCATCCCTCCTATTAAAAATCTCATCGACATTTTTGGTAAAGACAGATAAGATTATTTTAAAATTCATATGAATCTGGACGTGGTGGTGCATGCCTTTAATTCCACTATGTGAGAGACTGAGACAGGAAGATCACAGGTTCAAGGCCGGCCTCAGCAACTTAGTGAGACCTTCAGCAACTTAGCAAGACCCTGTTTCAAAATTAAAATATATAATAAGGCTAGGAATGTAACTCAGAGGTAGATTGCCCCTGGGTTTAACCCCCAGTACCACAAAATTAATTAATTTATTAATTTGTATGACAAAACAAAGGAACCATCATACTTGTCTTAGTGCATTTTCTGTTGCTGTAACAAATAACAGACTGGGTAATGTGTAAAGAAAACAGGTTTATTTAGCTCACAGTTTGGGAGGCTCAAGGTCTGAGATTGGGAGGCCCCATCTGTAGACAGGAAGATAGAGAACTTCAGGGACCAGCCTTGCTATTTTGGGGGGGGGGAGGGGAAGAGGGCTACTGGGGATTCAACCCAGAGGCATTCTACTTCTAAGCTACACCCTCATTCCTTTTTTCATTTTTTATTTTGAAACATTGTCTCACTAAGCTGATAGTAAGCCTCACAGGGTTGCTGAGGCTATCCTCAAACCTGTGATCCTCCTGTCTCAGCTTCTCAAGTTCTAGGATTACAAGTGTGCACCACCACACCAAGCTAACCTTGCTCTTTCTATAACAACTCCAGCTCTTGTGAAAAATAACCAGGGTCCTGCAAGAACTACATAGATTCCATGGAGGGCAGGACCCCCCTGACCTAATCACCTTCCATTAGACCCTACCTCTGAAAAGTTCCACCACCTCCCAACTTTTCCAAACTGAGGACCAAGCTTCTAGCACATGAATCTTTGGGAGACAGACCCAAACCATAGCAAGTCACACAATTTTGAAAAAGAAAAATAAAGTAAAAAGAATTAATCTGCCTAATATGAAGACTTTATGTAACTACAGTAATCAATATTGTGGTGTTGTCAGAACAATACCATACATCACATACCATCAATGGGCACCAGAATTCAGAACTTAGAAACAGACTGACACAAATATGCCCAGTGCTTTTTGATAAAGATGCAAAAGCAATTCAATAAAGGAGGGACAGCCTTTCAACAAATGGTGCTAGAGTAATTAGACATCCTAGGCAAACAAAACAAAAACCCTAAACCTCACACCTTGCACCAAAAGGACAGGAAAATCACAAGTTTGAAGTCAGTCTCAGTAATTTAGTGAGATCCCTTTTCAGATTTAAAAAAAAAAAATTAAAGGCTGGAGATGTAGTCCCTGGGTTCGGTCCAAGAAAGAAAGAGAAAGAAAGAAAGAGAGAGAGAGAGAGAGAGAGAGAGAGAGAGAGAGAGAGAGAGAGGGAGGGAGGGAGGGAGGGAGGGAGGGAGGGAGGGAGGAAGGAAGGGAGGGAAAGGAAGAGTCAGAACTAAATGTGAAGCATAAGACCATAAAATGTTTTTGAAAAAACACAGGAGAAAATCTTCAGGATTTAAGGCTAGGCAAAGAAATCTTAGACTTGACACTAAAAGAATGTCCTATAGAAGAAAAACATTGATAAATTGAACGTCACCAAGCTTAATTTTTTTTTTTCTGCAAGACTATTGGGAAGGACTAGCCATATAGTGGCATGAAATATTTGCAAACTACATATCTGATGATGGACTAGTATCTAGAATATATAAAGAAATCTCAACAGTAAAACAATAAACAACCCAATTAGAAAATGGGCAAAAAACGTTTCACCAAAGAGGATATACGGTTGGCAAGTAAACACATGAAAAAATGTTTAAAATTATTAGGGAAATGCAAATGAAAACCACGATGAGGCAGACTACACAAAATGGCTAAATAAAAAATAACAACAATACCATATGCTGGCAAGGATGCAGAGAAACTGGATCTCTCACACATTGCTAGTAAGAATGTAAAATGATCCAGCCATTCCAGAAAACACTTTGGTAGTTTCTTTAAAAACTAAGCATGGAATTACAACATGGCCTAACAATGGTGCCCCGGGGGCATTTACCCAAAAAAATAAAAACTTATGTTCATATATATGCCTATAAATGAATGTTTACAGCAGTTTTATTCATAGTAGCCCCAAATTGGAAACAATCCGAGTTGTCCTTCAACACATGAATGGTTAAAGTAACTGGTACATCCATACTATGGAAAACTACCCAGCAAATAAAAAGGAAAAATCTTTTGGTACACCCAACAACCTGAATGAGTCTCCGGAGAATTACGATGAGTTAGAAAGACTCCATTCTGAAAAGGTTACATAGCATGTGCTTTCATTCCTTTAATATTCTTTTTTTTTTTTTTTTCTTCATGTAGTTGATTCTCTGGAGAGGGGATATTGACTTGCTTTTATTGCTAAGGCCATCAGCCATTTTTTTTTAAATAGGGTCTCACTAGATTACTGAGAGTTCTCTACATTGCTGAGGCTGTCCTTGAACCTGACATCCTCCTATTTCCTGTCCTCCCAAGTACTGACTTGCGTTTATTGGAGAAAGTAATCAAAATGACAAAATTTTAGAAATGGAGAACAGATTGGTGATTGCCAGAGATTAAGGAGGGGGTGGAAAGTGGGAAGAAAGCAGGTATTGCTATAAAAGGGCCACAGGAAGCAGGGCGTGATGGCACACACGTGTAACCCCAGTACTTGGGAGGCTGAGACAGGAGGATTGCAGGTTTGAAGCCAGCCCCAGCAACTTATGAGGGACCTGTTTCAAAATTTAAAAATAGTAAACAAAAAGGACTGGGGGTATAGCTTAGAGGTATAATGTCTCTGAGTTTAATTTCCAGCACAGAGAGAGACAGAGAGAGAGAGAGAGAGAGAGAGAGAGAGAGAGAGAGAGAGAGAGAAATATGACCACATGAAAATTTTCTGGATCCTGGATCCTGACTGTGTCCATGTTAGTATCTTGATGTCCTGGTCGTGACTCTGCACCATGACTTTGCATCTGTTGGCATCAGGAGGAATATGATGAAGAATACACAGGCACCCTCTGTGTTATTTCTTACAACTGCATATGAATTCACAATGATCTCAAAATAAAACAAAAAACTAAATCATTCATTTCTTTCCTCTGCGTAAAACCCTCACTTGGGCTAGAGGTATCGCTCAATGGTATAGCACTTGCCTAGTATACACAAGGCTCTGGGTTCCATCCCCAGCACTGCAAACAAAACAGAACTAAAGGGAACTGAAACCCACTCCAATGATTGCCTGCAGTTATAGTAAAACCTAACCTACACTTCCTCACCGGCCTGCTTGCTCCTGGACACTGAGCTCTCTGCCCATCCTCCAGGATCTCCTTACCTCAGGGCCTTTGCATGACCCATCTTGCATGACCCATCTTTCTCATTACTCATTGCTCAGCATCAATGTGGTCCTTCATGGGGCCTCCCACCTCCCCCAAAGTTAGGCCTGGGCATGGTACCCTATTTTCATTTTCTGAATTCACTACCGGGGGTATTTTTTTCTTATTTACTTATTTGTTTGTGTTGGTCATCTCCTCCCCAATTAGAATACAAACTCCATAAGAGAAAAGACAGGTCCTTATTCTCCACCATATTCTCCCCTGGCCCCATAGCAGGCCTCCGATGACTACTTGTTTAAAACATTGAGTGAATGAATGAAAGTGTGCAAGGAAAGAGGTAGACTTTTGGCTTCGGGGGGAAGGGGACAGGATTGCAGGCATATGCCAGGCCCCTGGGACATCCTGAAAAAAATTCTGTCATGTACCCAGATTCTATTATGCTCATGTTTTCACAATCACACCCTCCTTTCCCCTACCTGCACAATTTTGTCATTAAAAATGTCACCAGGGCATAATAAGATAATGTACTGACCTCTTAGCACTTTGCAGAGGGGCCCCACTGAGGATCATGGTAACCCCCCAAAGCCAGCTTTGCAGAAATGCAGACACCCCTTCCCCCTTCCACAATCTGCATCCAGGTGGGAAAATGCAGCTGAGGATGCTACTGCAGATGCCCCCCCCCCCCCAGAAGCCAAAGGGCTCCTAGGTCCCACTTGAGAGTCACATGTCGTCTTTGGGCCACCCCCACTTCTCGAGGGCTTATCACCAGCCATACTCAGCCTTAACAGGCAGGCAGCAAATCCTCGGACCTGTCTTCATGAGGCAGGCACTGCACCCCACTTCCACTACCTCCCCCACTCCATTGTGTGTGAACCAGCCCACATGTCCCAGCTCCATCCACGCTCCCCATCCTTGCAAACAGCCACCACCCACCCGCCCCTTGGGGCGCAGCATGTGCCCGCTATAGGCACCATCCCGCCTTCCTGGGGGTAGATTCCAGGGAAAGGCCAGTGCAGGCCTGGAAGCCACTCAGGGCTGTTTAGCCAGGACCTCAGAGGATGGTCTTGGGAGAGCATTTCGGGCTTCAGCAGGCCTCATGCATTCTTTGCCCCATGGGAGTGGGCATGGCTGAAAAGGACCCTAAAGTCCCAGGCACTCCGCTGTGTAGCTGAGTGTGGCCTGAGTCCAGCTCTGTCCCCCGGGGGTGACCAAGCACAGCCATCCTGTTCTGGTAGAAATCCTCAAGCACTGAGCCAGGCACTAGTGTGTCCTCAGACACTAACACGATGGCGTGGAGGAGTCTCACCCACTTCACCCTCCTTTCTACTCCCAGCTCCCCGTCCCCCCATGGGGCCCCCGCTGTCCAAGGTGTTCCTCTGTAGAGAGGAGGGAATCCTACAGTCAGCACCCTGACTGACCAACAGGAAATCATTCTGTTTAACTGGAGGCTGCTGGACTAGGCGCTGCATAACCCAAGCCCTTAGCTGATGCAAGGGACCCTCCGGCTTCACGTACCTCCACCGTCCCTCATCGACCCCGTGCCTCCTGTCACACACCACCTCTGTGCCCAGGCTCAGCAGTTCCCTCCCGCCTGCAAGGTCCAGCCTCAGCTCAGCTGTCACCTCCTCCATGGAGGCTTCCCTGGGCCTCCCTGGGGAGGAGGGGGCCCTCCCCACAGCCCTGCTCACCCTAGACCTCTGCCACCCTCAGGAAAGCATCCTTTACTTGTCCCTGGGGCGCCACTTCCCCAAGGACAGTGACCAGCTGGGTGCCCTCACCTAGCCAGCAGCAACAGGAGACCTGAATGAATAAGGGAAAGGAAGAAAGGAAGGGAAAAAAAAAAAGAAAGAAAAGAGGAAGCAGGAGAGGCAGTTTACACTGATCCCACCCTGAGGCTCATACCTCATCTTGTTTCCCCACAAAACTTCTATGCAAACACAAATCAAAGCATCGCAAGTGCTTCAAAGGATGGAGAAAAAACAAAGTCGGGCCCCACACAGTTTCAGAAAATGGTGAGGAGAAACAGACAAGAAATACAAAAACCGGAACATTTCTATGTAAATGCTGCGGTTGAGACAAGGCCGGACACGCCAAGCAACTGGGATTATAAGCAAAAGAGTACGTGCAAGGCAGCCCCGGGGGGCTCCACTGGGGTTTGCCACCCCAACCTCCGGCGCAAGGAATGCAAATGCAGAGCGTGCCCAGGCCCGAACCACACGCCGGCAGCCGCCTGGGGGCCCTGCGCCTGGAATCTGCTTCTGCTTCTGCTTCGGCCTGGGCATCGATTACAAGCCAGGCTCCCGCAGGACTTCCTCCAGAAAACCACACATCCTCCTCCAACAACCTTGGGAGGCAGCACTGTATCACCTCCATGGGGAAACTGAGGCTCAGAGGACAAATCCTGGCCACTGAGACATCAGAGGAAGTCTGCTGGAGGTTCTCTTGTGATAGGAGAAAATCGTGTCCCGCTCCTTTTCTTCCTTTTTGGGGACACTAGTGCGTGAGACCTGATGCCTGGAGCCACTGTCACCATTCTGTGACCTTGAGGAATGGCATGGCAGACACACGGTGGAGAGTGAAGTCAAAGGAGCCCAGGGTCGCAGGGGACACAAGTGAGGTGGCCGCAACAAATAAGATGCCACATATGGGGGAACCAGCAAAGCAGGGGCCTGTGATGAGAATGCTTATGAACCCCAGGGGACCCAGAGAGCAGGTGACAGCAGTGTCACCTGCCACCTTTTCCTCTCCATGCTCAGCCAGCAGCCCTGAGGCCTCAGGCAGAGGGGCTGCTCCTTGATTCTAGCTCAGTTATGAGTTACCAGTGAGGAAGAAAAGTGTCTCACTCCCTCCCTCCTTAGCAAAGACTAAGAACAGCAGAGCAACGCTAATCAAGATCAGAGATATGGAATCTCTCTAAAAGAATGGAAGGTAAGTCCTAATTAACACAGCTCCTGCTGGGCAGGCAAAAGGGAGGCTGATGACAAATGCACATCCCCTCTGACTGAGGTTCTGTTCTCTGTTCTTAACCCTCAGGAGGGGACAAGAACTCCTGGAAAGCCCAGCAGAAGCCGGCACTGAAGACCCCGGTGCTCAGAGCATTACTTGAGTCACAGAGCAGAAGGCAGCCATAAAAATTAGTGAGCCATTTGGAAATGTTTCTGTCCCAGTCACTGATTCAGTAGTTAGCTGGTCTACCTTTTCTTAAAGACACATATATTTGTTTTTGGTATTGGGGATTGAACCGGGGGCAGTCTACCTCTGAGATACACCCCTAGCCTTTTTTATTTTTTATTTTGAAACAGATTCTGGATAAGTTGCTGAGGTTGGCCTCAAACCTAAGAACCTCCTGTCTTAGCCTCCCAATTACTGAGATTATAGGTGTGTGCCACCACTCCCAGCTGCATTCTTACGTATTTAAATTAAAAAATAAAAAACAACCTCAATTTGTAATTTTGGCATTAAGAGAACCCAGCCTACTGTTCCCTGTATTCCAAGGGCTTTCATAAAGGGAATCCTGACAGTTCATTTTCTATACCCAAGTACTATACAAGGGTATGTGTGCTTGTGTGGATGCATGCACTTTTTTTTTTTTTTTAGTTCTGGGGATCAAACCCAGGGCCCTGCACATGCTAGGCAAATGCTCTGCCACTGAGCTACATCTCCAGCCCTTTTCATTTTTTAAGTGAAGATAGGATCTCACTCAGTTGCATAGGCTGGCCTCAAACATGTGATACTTCTGCCTCAGCCTCCCCAGTTGTTGTGTTTTAGTCAGCTTTTCATTGCTGTGACCAAAATACCTGACGAGAGGAAAGATTTGTTTGGTTCACAGTTTTGGTGGTTCAGTCCATGGCTGGCTGACTCCAAGGCAGAAACATCGTGGTGGCAGAGCATGATGGAGGACAGCTATTCAACTCATGGCAGTCAGAAGGAGAGAGACAGGCAGACAGACACACCAGGGACAGGTACAATCGCCAAGACCATGCCCCCAGTGTGTACTTCTCCATCCACACCTGTCTACAGTCACCACCCAGAAAATCCATTCAAATTATTAATCTATCAATGAACTTATCCACTGATAGATTAGAGTCCTGATTGAGTGATTTCACCTCGGTACAGTTCTGTATTGCCAACACGTGAGCTTTTCCAAGGGACATTCCATATCTAAACCCTGATCAGCTGTAGTTACAGGTGTGCACCACTGCACCCTGCAGAAATATATAACTCTTCATGCATATGCCTCAATTCTGGAGACAATATTAGTTTGCAAAAGTCAAATTCTAGGTCTTGAAAAGAGCAAGTTCCAAGCTTGCTCCACCATGCAAACAGCAAGACTGGTGGGAGTCAGAATTGTGCAACAGATGGGTGACCTCGCTTCTCGGTGACTGTCTTCTGGGGCCAGCAGCTGGCTTTCCCACTGGGAGACCAGGACAGCCACTTCTCCAGTGGAGTTCTGAACCAGAGCTCACCCTCTCAGGGCCAGCAACAGATCAGACATGGAAGCTGCTCTGGGATCTAGAGGCCGTGACCTGGCTCTCTAAAGCCCCCTGCCTGCTGTGAGAAAGGCAGGAGGGGCTGGGACTGCACCCCCCAAGGGGGTCTCTGTGCTGAAAAAGAAGGGAGTAGCATCTTTTTCTTTATTTGGATCCACTGGCCATACCTCCAACACAGTGTTTAAAAGCAGTCCTCTCTCAGCCAGGTGCAGTCATGCACATTCGTAATCCCAGTACTTGGGAGGCTGAGACAGGAGGATCGCAGGTTCAAGGCCAACTTAGTGAGACTCTCAGCAACTTAGGGAGTCCCTGTTTCAAATTAAAAAAAAAAAAAAAAAAAAAGTCTGGGCATCTCAGAGGTAGAATGCCCCTGGGTTCAATCCCCAGTTAAAAAAAAAAAAAAAAAAAAAAAAAGCAGCTCTCTCCCTTAAAATGTAAAACATCTCCATCTCTACTTCCCTAGCCATTCCCCTTGGAGAAACAGCTGCAAGAGCACCTGTGTATATAATAAGGACCCTAAGAACTCTGCTATTAACAATGATGAAAATAGAAAATCAGCATTTAGAGAACACCATAGTAATCATTGTTGCAAGCAAGAATCATCAACAAATGCTACAATTAGTGGGTGAGAGTATGATGAGAAAAAAGGTATTTGAACCAGGTGTGGTGGCACAAACCTGCAATTCCAGTACTTGGGAAGCTAAGACAAGAGGATTGCAGGTTTGAGGCCAGCCTCAGCAACTCAGGAAGACCCCATTTCAAAATTAAAACCAACAAATAAATAAAAAGGGCTGGAGATGTAACTTAACACATGATGACATTGAGACCATGCATTTTTAGCCAGGATGCTGTAAAGTGCTATTGTATCCTCCCCAGAGCACCATCTTAAGAGGTACAGACAATTGATACATCTCATGATGGGTGGGACTAACTTTGATGGCTTGGCTAAAGTGGCCTTTGCCAGGTTTCTCCACCGTTGTGTAATTCTTCTTCCCTTTGTCCTTTATTTGCACAGTTATCCCTCAGTATCTGTAGAAAATTGCCTCCACAGATACTCAAGTGCCTCATATAAAGTGGCTTAGTATTTGCATTGAACCTACATGCATCCTCCCATAGACTTCAAATCACCTCTCCATACCAGGTGTGGTAGTGCACATCTGTAATCCCAGTACTGGAGAGACTGAGATAGGAGGATCGCAAGTTCAAAGCCAGCCTCAGGAACTTAGTGAGACTGTTTCAAAAATTTTTTTAAAAAGCCAGGCATAGTGGTACATGCTTGTAATCCCAGTACTTGGGAGGCTGAGACAGGAGGATTGCAGGTTTGTGGCCAGTCTTAGCAATTTACTAAGACTGTTTCAAAATAAAACATAAAGGGCTGGGGGTGTAGCTCAGAGGTAGAATGCCTCTGGGTCAAATCCTCAGTACCACAAAATAAATGAATAAATAAATAAATAAATAAGCACATCATCATCATCATCTCTCTATAAAGGATGAGGGTAATTCCAGGAATTATGGAATCTGAATTGGGGAAAACATCTGGACTAGGAAAAGTAAAAGGTCATAGAAGTCAGAAGAGAAGAGAGAATACTCGTTTTGTACCATATTCAGTTCTGTAATGGGACTTTTTTAAATAGATCACTTTCTTCATAATCACAATAATAAAAGGTAGAATGTAAAGCTAGAAAGTCGAAAAAGCCCCCCTTCTCCCTGTCCGCTCAGTGGCCTGTGGCCAGGGCCAGGATCCCTGCCTGTTTGTGGGTCCCGCACATCTCTGCTGCTGGGGAGCTCTAGGTGTCATCTGATGCTGAGCCCTGCGGGGGAGCACTGTGTGGTGGTCAGAGGCACAGGCCCTGGAACTCCAGCCCATCCTCCATTTTCGGCATATTTTCATATGCCCTCCATTTCAGTATATAAAAATATACCAAATTTATGATGACCCTGAGATGGTGAATTCTGAGTCAACTTGGTTAGGACCCAGTACCAGGTATTTGCCCAGGTGATGAGATGAACATTTAAATCAGTAGACTGCACTGGGTGTGGTGGCACACACCTCTAATCCCAGTATTTGGGAGGCTGAGAGAGGAGGATCACAGGCCTGCGGCCAGCTTCAGCAATGTAGCAAGGCCCTCAGCAATTTAGTGAAGCCCTGTTTCAAAATAAAAAAAATAATAGCTGGGCATGGTAGTGCACACTTGTAATCCCAGTACCTGGGAGACTGAGACAGGAGGATCACAGGTTCGTGGAGGATCACAGGTTCGTGGCCAGCCTCAGCAAGTAGTAAGACTCTCATCAACCTAATGAGACCTTGTTTCAAAATAAAAATAAAAAACAGGGCTGAGGGTGTAGCTGAGAGGTAGAATGCCCTGAGTTCAATCCCCTGTAACACAAAAAGTAAATAAATAAATAAATAAAATAAAAAATGACATAGGGGTGGAGGTATCGCTCAGATACAGAATGCCCTTGGGTTCGATCCCTAGTGCCCTCCTCCTGCAAAAATCAGTAAACTGAGTAAAGCAGATGATTCTCTATAATGTAGGTGGGCCTCAGGCAATCAGTTGAAGGTCTTCAGGAAAAGACTGACCTTTCAGGAGAAAGGGCATTCTGCAATCAACCTGTCTTCAAACTCAAGCGACATCAACTCTTTCCCCTGGGTCTCCAGTCTGTCACCCTACCCTGCAGATTTTGAAATTGCCGATTCCCAGAAGCCAATTCCTTCCAATAACCGCCCTCTCCCCCAACAAACTATATGTCCTATTGGCTGTTTCTCTGAAGATTCCAGCCTAAGGCAGACCCCACTCAAAAGCGTTCTGTTAGAATAGGAGGGAGGTCACAAAGTGCTCTCAAAGAAGGGGAAAAATTTGGAGTGGGGGGAGAGCAGCCTCCTGGAAGAGATGGGGAAGGTGCTCTGGGTAGAGGCCCCAGGCTGGATAGGTTGAGGAGAGAATGGTTATGGTGCAGGGCCTGGATGGAGAGAACAGGGGAGGGTGAGTTAGGGCCTGGGAGAGGAGCAGCCAAGGGTTGTGGCACAATGGTCTGTGAGAGGGCGGGGCTTAGGCGGGGCCAGAGTAGGGTTGTGAGAGGGCGGGACTATGGGAGGGCGGGGCTTGGGTGGAGCTGTGGAGGGGCGTGGTTATGAAAGGGCGGGTTGAGAGAAGGGGCTGGTGGAGAGGGCGTGGCTGTGGAAGGCGGGGCTTGAGGGTGAAGCTGTGGAGGGGCGGGGTTATGAAAGGGCGGGTTTGAGAGAAGGGGCTGATGGAGAGGGCCGAGTTGTGAGAGTGCAGGGCGATGAAAAGGTGGAGTCATGAAAAGGCGTGGCTTGAGGGCGGGGCTGGCAAAGAGGGCAGAGCTGTGAAAACATGGGACTTGAATATGGAGCTGTAAGATGGTGGGGCAGTGAAAAGGCGGGGCTTGAGGGGAGCTAGCGAAGAGGGGAAAGCTTGGGTCCGGTCTGTGAGTAGGCAGGGCTGGTGAGAGGGGCAGACCTAAAAGAATCTGAACTTCCAGGGGCATCAGAGCCCCATGTTGCAGTTTGGCTGGTTCCCTCTTCGGCCCCACCTGATCCTTCCCTGAACCCTCGGTCCCCTTGCACCAGTCATTTGTGGTGGCTTCCTGCTTGTCAGACATCCGGTGGACTGTGAGGTTCTACTGTCTCGGTGTCCATTTCACCTTTGCGCACGCTCGCGCGCGCGCGCGTGTACAGACACACACACACACACACACACACACACACACACCCCATGAAACCGTGCACACAGAAGGTGTTCCATAAATGCATGCTCAACTCTAGTCTCCAAGCATCAACCCATCCTCCCCCAAAGCTGTGCTGGGGTTGGATTCCTCCAAGGGAACAGGAAGGGCAGAGCGGACCAGCCCCGGGGGCCTTTACCTCACAAGGTTGGCACAGGGCCCTGGCCACCGGCAGCTCTGGTACACGCGCTGGACCACCGTCTCCGAGCCATTCTGCACCTGGCAGGACACTGTCCGAGTCACCGTGTGATGGCACCAGTGCCTGTGGGGAGAGCAACAGTCTCGTCAGCCCTGCGTTCTAGAGGCACCAACTGCAGGTCAGAGGTTGTGCTGGAGGAGGAGGGGCTCCTTCTCTTGGGTCAGGGGCCCACTGAGACCCTCTGTCCAGGTCTGAGGGGAAGAGAGTGTGCTCACGCTGTTTGGCCTTCAAGCTCTGGCCTCATTTCAACCATTGAACGCTCACTGTGGATTCAGAGAAAAAGATTCAATGGCGGCCCAAAACCCCACTCTAGTGGAGAGGATAGGTAAGGAGAGGGACACAGCCACAGGAACACAGGGTACAGGTTTAACCCCATGGTGAGCACAGGGAGCTACGGGAACAGAGCAGGGCTGGTCCTGGGAAAGGCCCCAGCTGAGTATTGAAAGATTGGTTAGCTGATCAATGCATGGGGGCCATGAGAGGGGCAGCATTAGCAGAGGAGGGAGCCACAGGGGCAAGGGAGCCAAGGTCAGAAAACCAGGGCACACCCAGGCACCTGCTTGCAACTGGAAGTGGCCAGAAGGCTGGAGGAAGTAGAGGAGCCAGGCAAAGGAAGAGGCATATGTGGCTCCTGTTGGGAAGTCAGTAGGGAGCCACTGAAGGCTCTAAGCAGGGCAGAGACTGGCTGCAGTGTGTGCCAGGAGACAAGGGCCCAGCTTGGGCAGGAGACGTGGAGGGGGAAGAGGGCACATTTGCAAATGATATGAGGATTAGATCAAGAAGGCCAGCCTCAGCAATCAGTGAGACCCTAAGCAACTTTGCAAGACCCTGATTCAAAATAAATAAATTAATAATAATAATAATAATAATACTAAAGAGGGCTGGGGGTGTAGCTTGGAGGTAGAATGACCCTGGGTTCAATACCCAGTACAAATAAATAATAAATAAAACAAGATGGCCAGCAGGCATATGCTCCCACCCCCTCCTTCCATCACCATATCCTAGAAACTTGAAAGCCAAAAATAAGTCTCTAATAGCATGGGACAACAAGAAGCAATGGGCCAGTATTTTTGAGGAGCCCTTAAAAGACAGAAAACAGATGGGACTAGTTTGAAGGAGGAAAGCATAGCCAGAAATATGCAGGGAAGAGGACCAGGGCTAAAGGTAGGAACAACTTGGGAACAGCAGATATGGCTAATAGGGTAAGGGAAGGACCCCGGGCTGACTATCAGAGGAATTGGTTAGGGGACACAGTTGAAGGAGTGAGGCAGGGAGGACTTAAGACAATTCCTTTTTTTTTTTTTTTTTTTTTTTTTTGGTGGTGGTACTAGGGATTGAAACTAAGGATGTCCTACCTGTGAGCTACACCTCCAGCCCTCTATTATTTTTTATTTTGAAACAGAATCTCACTAAGTTGCTAAGGGCCTTGCGAAATTGCTGAGGCTGGTCTTGCACCTGAGATCCTCCTGTTTCAGCTTCCCAAGTACTAGGATTACAGGCATGTACCATCACACCCAGCTAGCTCAGACAATTATTAATGAGAAATAAACAAAAACTAAATAAACATAGCAAAATAAAATTCTAGATATTAAAATTTATAAGTAAATATTATGTATAATCTTGCATCAAATTTTTCAAAATCTTGCAATTGGACAGTTTTCTAGGTAAAGATATACTACCAATACTGGCACAGTCAAAAATGCTATGGAAGAAACAGGAAAGTAGTCAAAAGTTGACTTTCCTCACCAAAGGCACCTAGCTTAAAACCTAGTTTTGCCACTGACCTGCTATGTGACTTCAGCTGTTTCAAAATTAAAAAAATAAATTAGATCTAGGGGTATAGCTCAGAGGTTGAATGTCCTTGGGTTCAATCCCCAGTACTAAAATACGTCTGTATTATACATTTTATATATATAATTGTTTAGCTGGCCAATTAAACCCCACAATATTAATAACAGTCTATGGGTTGTTTTTTCCTGTTTTGCAGATGGGAAAAGAAGAGTCTGTGGTGAGGTCTAGCCTCGTTGCCTATGGCTACAGCTCAAACCGGAGGCTGACTAGGGGAGAGGCTGGCTGTCCAGGTCAAAGATGAGCCCCTGGAGACAGGAGCAGACTTGCCCAGCCTGGTGACCATGTGGTAGTGGAGAGAGAGCTTGGGAGGGAGAAGGCAGGGTCTAGGGTGACCGGAAGCCTTCTAACCCAGGGGACCAGCAGAGTCCCACCTACCCAAGACCGAGAGACAATCCTACTTCTTCCAGTTGCCCAGGGAGACAGAGTCCTGAAACAGCGTGTTACTTCTGCAGCCCGGGCCCTTCCTTCTGCTCTATAGGGGAGCACAGGCTCTACGTGGGCACTCAGTGTGTGCCTCCAAAAGGAAAGCGGTATGATTCTCTTCTAGATGAGATATCATCCCATCAGGGGACAAACATGGTACCCTGAGATCCATTGGGGGAGGGACAGGGGGCCTGGAACAGACAGGCAGTCCAGCCATCTCTGAACTACACTGGGTCAGGACTTCTATAGGGAAATGAACTGTGAATTGGAAAACATTTCCCAAGGCCTCGAATCACCATCTCCAGACATCTGATCTTTTAATGGGCTGTAAACGGCTTCCAATTATCCAAACCTGGCCAAAAACAATGAAGAAGGCAGGCAGAGGCACGGAGAAAGGGTTCCGGGTCCGTCCAGAAGGAACTCAAAACCCGGTTCATCCCAGGGTCCTGTGGTTCCAGGGACAGGCCTGGCCTCCTTCCTAGGATCCCCACATCCTGAGCATTTTACCTGTGTCTTCTGTTTGCTGGGTGGCATTTCGCCACCCCTGCTGCACACCCCATCCCTGACCATGGTGACGGATGGATGAGCAGGACTCTCCAGGTTACAGAATAATTGTGACCAGAAAGGGCTTTGGCAAGAGCCACAGGTTCCTTTTCCAACCATCCTAGAAGGACAGGCCCAGGCACACAAAATTTGGGGGTGGCAGGCCTGGTTCTCAAACTAACTAAGACATGGGCACATTCTTGGCAGGTTCATCAGGATGGGAAGGGACTGGCATTACCTTTGGACATTATCCGAGCAATGTTTCTTTGTCATTTCCCCTCCCTGCTCTGCAGCTGAGCTTTCACGGAGGGTCCAAGAGGGCCAACTCCCTCCCAGGGAAGGCCTCGGGGACGGATCTGCTTCCATCCGGACCCCCTTCCTTGTGAACAGAGGCCACTTCACCGCAGGGGAAGAGCGACCGAACCGGCCAGCTGCACCGGCTCCAGCTGCTCCCACAAGCCGTCTTCGCCATGCTAAGTGTTTGGCTCTGTGGCTTGGCTGAACACTGAAATCCTTAATTTAGGGTCCTTTGGGAAAATGAGTGCTAAGTGGTTTCAGGAAATCATGTCATGATGGAAAGGGAGGAGGACCTTCAGGACACCCCGGGGTTCGTACCCACCTCTGAGCATGAACAACCACTATCTCCAATGCTGCCTGGCCCCTGGGGAGGTGCTGTCATAGCATCAGCCCCACCCCCACCCCGAGGCTCAGGCTCAGCCTCCCCAGCCCCCATGCTCCCCACTGAGCTTCTCCTTGGGCCTCATCCCTGTGCCTCCTCCAACCCCCAGACCCTGAGCCTGAGCCCATCTACGCCCATTTCCTCATCCTGAACTCTGCCCCCTCCACGTTTCTTCTTGAACCCCATTTTATGCACCCACTTGACTGGTGAGTGGCCCCCCATTATTATAGCCCACAGGACATCACAATTGCCATCTGTCCAAAACTGAGCCCACTGCAATCCAACCCCAACCCATTCCTCCACGCTGGTGACCAGCACACTAAGTTCCCCAGGAAGGCCCCAGGAACAAATCGCCCCAAGCCTGCCTTCTCCCTCCCAAGTTCCCTCCCCTCTGGCAAATGTTCACCAGGTTAGCAAGTAGGCTCAAGCCCCCCTCAGCTCCAGCCTCCCAGCCTGTCTCCCTGCATCCTCCTTTGCCTGACACTAGAGGGCGCCCTCTAGAACACAAATCAGAATAACCCCTCCCATTCACCTCCTTGGGGTCCCCTCCCAGCCTGCTCCACCTTGCCATTTACATTGTCAGGGTGTGCCCTGGAAGCCCTGGTCTCCTCTGGTTTAGTCAACTCTTATTCATCCTACCAGTCTCCACTCAGGCTCCCTCCCCTCCTGCCCCTTCTTGGACCCCCATGGCCAGGAAAGGGCTCTCACCTAATGTCCCACAGGCCTGAGTCATTCAGGAGGACCTTGGGCTTCCCAGGATGATTGTGGGTTCAGAGCACCCTTCATTGTAGAGGTGTGTAGCTGGGACCCCAAGTACATTCCACAAGGGCCTTCTCCCGCCCACGGTCAGTTGCTCACTCAACAAAGCTGCTGCTTGGTTTGCTGCGTGCCAGGCCCCAAACCCCAGCACAGTCGCCTCAAGGTTGGAGGTGTCCAGTTTCAGACCCAGGTCCTCTCACGCCTTCCCGCCTTCCCCTTGTTCTAATTACCTGGCAGTACCTGGCTCACTTCCCAGAGAGGCCAGTCCCAGTGGATTTGCCCATCAAGTGGGTTGGAGAAGCTGGTTTGCAACCTAAACAATAGCAATGGTCAAACCTGGATAACTGTCAGGCCACAAGCCACTAATGCACTGCCAAGGGACATGGGCCAGTCCCCAGAGAAATGCCGGCAGAGGAGCCAGCTCCCGGCCCCTACCAGGCCTGCTGCATGCCCTTCCAACTCCTGAGCAGAGACCCCTTCTGCAGGCAGCGGGGGCCCAGCACCCAAAAGCCCTTTCATAGTTGGCAAAGCAGTTTTACACAGTTATAGGCTGGAACTGTGTCTCTTCCTGAATAAATATGTCAAAGTTCTAACCTATAGTACTGTATTTTGGAGATAAAGAGTTTTTTTTTGTTGTTGTTGTTTTTGTTTTGTTGTGTGTGTGTGTGTGTGTGTGTGTGTGTGTGTGTGTGTGTGTGTTTTCCTGGGATTAAACCCAGGGGCATTCTATCTCTGAGCTACACCTCCAGCCTTATTTTTTGCTTTAATACAGGGTCTTACTACATTGCTGAGGCTGTCCTCAAACCTGCCGTCCTCTTGTCTCAGCCTACCAAGTACTGGGATTAAAGGCATACACCACCATGCCCCACTAGAGACAGTCTTTAAAGAGGCAGTCAAGTTAAAATGAGGTCAGAAGGATGGGCCCTAATCCATCTGTCTGATGTCCTTATAAACAGAGGGGATTTGGACATAAACACAAACAGCAGGAAGACCATGGGAAGACACAGGAGAAGGCGGCCTCCTACAAGCTAAGGAGAGAGGCATCAGGAGAAACCAGCCCGCCTGTACACGGCCTCCCAGCCTGCAGAACTGTGAGAAAACAGACCTCTGTGTGTGAGCTCAAGCAGAGAAATAAAGGTCTTTACCCCACACAACCTTCTCTATGGTTCTGTCACATGGAAATTTTACAGGTAAGAATGCGAGGCTCAAAAAAAGACTCAAAGGCATACAGTGAGTGATAAATTTAGGTCTTGATACTCAGCCTCCTAATTCCAAACCCTGCTGCATTGGCGGGTTCAGTGGCACACACCTGTAACCCCAGCACTTGGGAGGCTGAAACAGGAGGAGCACATGTTCAAGGAGAGTTTTCGGTGACTTAGTGAGATCCTGTTTCAAAATAAAACATGAAATAAGACTGTGGGTAAAGCTCAAAAGTAGAATGCTCCTGGGTTCAATCCCTAACACACACACACACACACACACACACACACACACACACACACACACACCACTGTGGGTCCACCTGGCTAATGAGGGTGGGTGGATGGTCAGACAGCAAACAAAATACCCCCTGGTGTTCATTAACTATGTCCCTCAAGGAGGAGGAACTGTCCTCACCCCACGCTTGAAACTAATGACACAATATAGTCACACGCTCATAATATTTCAGTCAACGATGGACGACATACGTGACAGCAGCCCCAGAAGACTATATGACCTGGTGAGGTCATACCTCACTTAGTTTGTGTAAGTACTCTATGATGTTCATACAATGGCAAAATTGCCTAAAAATCGCATCTCAGAATGTGTCCCTGTCCCTAGGCGATACCTGACTGTAGCTGAGTACAATCCAGGCCACATCAGGGCTCATCAAAGAGTGCTCCTTCCCTTCCTCCTTCTGCCACCTAAGCCACACCTCCCCTTCATTTCATCCTCACACAGCCCTGGGTGGAAGGGACCATCATTATTCTACTTTTACAGCTAAGAAAACTGAGGCACGGGAAGAGGGTAGGTACCGTGTCCAAGGCCACCCAATGAGTCAACAGGTGACTTTTGGCCATTCTGCTGCACATCCAGATTGACCTGACACCAGTCAGTCACATGGTGGTCTTGGCCCATGAGGGCCACACCTCCAGGAGAGGCAGAGCTGGACAGGGAGGCAGCCAGCAGTTGATAGAAACTGCCGGAGAATGGGAGCTGGCAGAGATGGGGCCCCGGCCTTGAGAAAGAGTCAGGATCCCAACTCAATCTCCCCATCCTGGAGCAGGGAGCCAAATTTAACAAGATGAAACATGAGCAGACCAATGTGGAATCCTGTCCTGCCACCCCAAAACCCAGTGCAAGAGAACCAGATGGGGCATAGAGGTTCAGCCAACAATAGGTTCAGTGAGAGTCAACAGGGTATGTTGTGATCTTCAAAAAGTCAAGGCAATGTCAGGCCATCTCACTATCTGAACTAAAGCCAAGCATGGTGGCGCATGCCTAAAATCCCAGTACTTGGGAGGCTAGACAGGAGGATCCCAAGTTCGAGGACAGCCTTAGCAACAAGGCAAGACTCTCAGCAACCTAGTGAGACCCTGTTTCAAAACTAAAAAAAATAAAAAGGGCTAGGAGTATAACTCTGAGATAGAATGGTCCTGGTATCAATCCCCAGTGCCAAGAAGGAAAGAAAGAAAAAGACAGAGAAAAAGAAAAAAGAAGGGAGAGAAAGAAATAAGGGATGGAGGGAAGGAGGAAAGAAGAAAGAGAAAGAAGGAAGGGAGGGAGGAAGGAAGAATCTAATATGGAGAACAAGCCTTGCTCCCCTCTGCACCCCTACACAGGAGTAGTGGATGCTGTATGTACCACCAGATCTCCTTCAGTGAAGGGCTTTTGGAATCAGATGCTAAAAGAGCTGCCAGCAGACATGGCTCAGCGGTCAGCACCTCCAGGTCCTGCCTCAGATGCCCAGGGTCACCTCACCCAAGGTCTGCTCCTCCCAGAGCAGCCCCATCCCGTGACTGGATGATGTGCAGCCAAAATGCCCCGCCATGTCCCAGAAGTGGGGCAATTCTGAAGGGCCATTCCAGCTGCAGAACTCTTCCTGGGGTCAGTGGCAGCTGTCAGGGGCCTGGATCACAGCTCACCTGCCTTTACTCCTTCCCAATTCCGTCCCTTCCATCCCAAAGGCAAATCCTAAAAGCCGCCCTAATAAACCTCCCCCATCTTATTACAGACGGTCTCGAGGTCTGCCTCTAGACACTCAACCTGTGTCTGCTGTGAGCCCCAGCAGGAAAGGAGACAAACCGAGCTCAGTGCCCAGGAGGAGATGTCTGAGGCCACTGCTCAGGAACAAGACATGATGGATCTGAGTGTGGGGAGAGGCTGGTCTCAGGGCAGAGAGCCTCCATGAGAAGGATGAGTCCTTCAGCCAGGTGGAGGGGAAGGACCTACCGCCATGGTAGGAATGTATCCCCCAAATTCACATGCGGATGGTGTCTGGAGGTGGGTCCTTTGGGAGGTAGTGGATGAGAGCAGGGTTAGTTGGTTGTCTCCAGAACCGGTCTGTTGTAAAAGTCAGTTTCTCTCTCTCTCTCTCTCTCTCTCTCTCTCTCTCTCTCTCTCTCTCTCTCTCTCTCTTTCTCTCTCTCTCTCTGTAACATGTGTCTCTTTGCAGAGAGTCCCCAGCAGCAAGAAGGCCCTCACCAGATGTAGTCCCTCAATTTCAACCTCCCAAGAATAAGCTTCAAAGGATAAAGAATAAACCTTTTTTTCCCCAGTACTGGTGATTAAACCTAGGGCTTCTCACTTGCTAGACAAGCCTTCTACCACTGAGCTATACCTCCAGC
>PVLC010004296.1:23235-40090 GCA_004027655.1 Graphiurus murinus
GTACTGGGGATTGAACTCAGGGGCATTCTACCTCCGAGCTATACCCCCAGCCCTATTTTTTATTCTTTATTTTGAAACCGAGTCTCACTAAGTTGCGGAGTGCCTCACTAGGTAGCTGAGGCTGGCCGCGAACCCGGATCCTCCGGTCTCAGCCTCCCGAATGCTGGGATTACAAGCGTGCGCCACCACGCCCGGCCCTCCAGCCTTTTTTATTTTTTTATTTTGAGGCAGAGTCTAGCTAAGTTGCCCAGGCTGGCCTCCAAACTGCAATCCTCCTGCCTCAGCCTTCCAAGTTCCTGGGGTTACAGGCATGTGCCCCTGTGCCCAGTTAACATTTATCCCTTACAAACTACCTGATCTGTGGTATTCAGTTGTAGTGGCAGAAAATGGATTAAGACAGCTCTCAGATTCAGATATGCCCTCTGTGGCAGGGCATGGTAAGGATTCCTGGGACTGGGTCCTTCAGACACATTGAGCAGAAATAAACAGAGGCCATGGTGGGAGGAGGCAGCTGGGAGGCCCAGCTTTCTCCCTTGAGGTGCGACAGACCTGCTCATAACCTCAGAGGGTCCAGAGTTAGGTCAGAACATGAGGCTACTGGGGCAGACCTCCACTTATGTTAAGGAGGTATCTGCAGCCATGTCTGGGAGCAATGAGCCGCCCACCGGGGCTGTAGTGGTTGCTCCGTCCTGGAAGAGGTGAAGGATGGGGCAGAAGATGAGGACACACAGTTGCCCAGGAGAACCTCAAAGATCTGCTCTATTGGAAGAGGGAAAACACAGGCTTTTAAAGGGAAAAGGGAACCGGTCAGAATGGGGTTCCAGGAGCTTCTGGTGGCAAGAAGGGGCCGAGGCTGGAGGCTGAGACCAGACAGGGTAAACAGACACGGACAGTCATGGCTGCCACCCCGCAACAGCTCCCAACAGCACTTCTGCATCCGCTGTCTGCCACCTGGGCAAACTGGGTCCAAATCTGGCCAACCCTGTACCACCCCACAGCCTGTCCCGCCTGCGTAACTGTCTCCAGCTGACATTCCTCTCCATTGCTCACCACCTGAACGACTGTACAGAGTTCTGGGTTTGTTCACATAGGCATAACTGCGTGTGTGTTACACCAAAGCCTGACCTGGTTTAAGGGCTCCAGAAGCAGTGAGGAGTTCAGATAAGCAGACAGATCTGCCTGGGTTTCCTCTCTTTTTTTTTTTAACTGTGGAATTGCCCATTTGTAGGCAACACCAGCAAGGAATTTAGACAAATTCAGCTGGGAAAGAACTTTATTTATTTATTTATTTATTTATTCATTCATTCATTCATTCATTCATTTATGGTACTGGGGTAGAATGCTCTGGGGTACCAAGAGCATTCTACCTCCCAGCTACACCCTCAGGTCCATTTATTTTTCTTTATTTTGAAACAGGGTCTCACTAAGTTGCAGAGGGCCTCACTAAGTAGTGGAGGTTGGCCGGGAACCTGTGATCCTCCTGTCTCAGCCTCCAAGTACTGAGATTACAAGTGTGAGTCACCACGCCCGACTAGAAAGGACTTTAGAGGGAGGGGTGCGTTTTACAGAGAAGGGGTAAGACCCTGCAGTCCCTGCAGCAACAGACCATATCTTTCTGCAAACACATGAAATCAAGGACATGAATTCTGGGACCAGTTGCTGAGGCCCAAGGGCAAAGGAAGCATTCAGACTCATGTTGGGGAGGTGGAGAGGCAGCGCTGCCCACCTGCGATGTCCAAGACTCACTCTGCAAGCCTAGCCGTTCCTCCCACTACATTATCGCCTGCATCCATTCTCTAGCACCCCCCCATCAGGAGAAATTCCAGAACTTGACGCATCGCAGAGCTCCACAAGGACCCTCAGCTTGTTCCTCGCACCCTGGCCAGCAAGGCCACTAGGGGCAGCGAAGGACATACATGATTTGGTAGAAGAGACCATGTGGCTTTTGAGGTTTTGATGTGATCCAAGTCTTCTTCCATTAATAGAAGTAACAGAGTGGGCAATGAGTGTCAAATGCTCCCAGGGGATCTGCAGCCCCTAGACATTCAGGGAAGCCACATGCTGAGAAACGTGCACACAGGGTGGTGTTTTTACTGAATGTCTCCTGTGCACCAAGAAGGTGCTATGCACTTATTCTGGATGGCCAGCGGTGTCCACCGTGGGCCATGATGCATTTGGCCAGCAGATGATCTCTGTAGGAACTAGAGCTCTCTTTGCATCTGAGATCAGAATGGAACCCCGTGGTTGTGATCGTCCTCAAAAGAGGCATCTCCCGAGGTCGCTAAATGACATGAGCTCCTGGGGATGGCCCAGGGATGTGCATTTGTAACAGGCTTCCCAGGTGATGCTGGTGACCCTCAAAGGAAGGAAAGTGCCCTGGTTCACTCTATAGGCGTAGTATGAGTAACTAATGTTTATTGAACACTGTAATAGTCAACTTAGCATTACTACAATGAAATGCCTGCGGCAATTGACTTTATAAAGAGAAATGGTTTGCTTAACTCACAGTTAGGGAGGTTTAAGTGGAAGATCAGGTTGCCCCATTGGTTTATGCCTCTGTCAAGAGCATCACATTTTGCCGAGAATGCATGGTAGAGTACACCCCTTACATCAGGAGCCAGGAAGCAGAAAGACTCAAAGACCAGGATCCCACGATCCCTTTCAAGGACATGCCCCCAGTGACGCAAAGACCTCCCATAAAGCCCCACCTCCTAAAGGTTCCACCACCTCCTAATATGACACCAGGACCAAGCCTTTAGCACATGGGTCTTTGGGAGTCTTTCAACATTCAAACTATAGAAAGCACTTACTATGGGCCAGGGACTGTGACAGCCTCCCACCCCCATCCCAAGATCTGAAAACCCACACAGTAAGAACAATAGTATTCCAATTTTACAGATGAAGAAAGCAGAGAGGCTAAGAACTTTCCCCCAAAAAAGAAATGTGTTCTTAGGACATAGTTGATTAAGATTTGGGTACAAACTCCTGTTTCCTTGAAGGTCACACTTGAATAGCTTGAGTGGAAATCAACACATTCTCTCTAGATTCTGTTCCCAGAGACAGAGACAGCACCCACCTGGCCCAGCACCTCTGTCCTAGTTGCATGATACAAGCTAGGCAGTCTCACACACCCCTTTAGCTGCCACTCTGGGGGCCCAAGAATCTAAAACCCCAAACCAGCATAGCCTGATCCTCACTGAGCGAGACAGGTCGATGAGACTGTCCAGTCTCACGGGAGAAAAAGTGTAGGTACTATTTGGGTAAACAGCCTAGTCTCCTCTTATTCTAGAAGAGAGATTGAGCCAGTTCAGCATTGTGATGCTATTTCCATTATGAAGTATAATCATTCATACTTTAATAGTAACATCTACTATCTGCCTAGAGGTTTGCCACCCACAAATTACCTTCCTACAGATGGTATTGCTCTTGGGACTTTGAGCAGTCCTGGGAGAGTGAGCTGCCATTTTGCAGTCTCTGAGACCTGCACAAAGCCATTTGAGTGGTAAGGGTTGGGGATATAGCTCAGAGGTAGAGCACCCCTCGGTTTAATCCCCGCCAACACACACACACACACACACACACACACACACACACGCATCTCACTTCCATAAACTTCAGCTTAGCACTTGCCTGTAACTCTCACCACTGGCTGGCAGTAAAGGGGCTGGCTCTGGAAAGGGTTGGGGCTCAGGAAATGATAACCCCCAAATACACCACTAAGGACTTCAAACTGAGAACACTGAGGGAGCAGCAAATGCAGAAAAGAGCCTCCCTGAAGCTCCCTCATCTGCTGAAAGACCAGATCTGCCACAGAAGAACACAACTGCCTTTGATTTTCTTACTGAAATGTCATTAACCAAAGAAGACAAAATTTATATCACAGAAGAAGAGACTGAAAGTCAAACATCACACCCAGAG
Organism: Graphiurus murinus; assembly: GCA_004027655.1. Lineage (NCBI taxonomy): Eukaryota > Metazoa > Chordata > Mammalia > Rodentia > Gliridae > Graphiurus > Graphiurus murinus. The sequence continues at coordinate 27,154 of PVLC010004296.1, forward strand.
CCCCACAAACTATGTCCTAAGCCATTTTCTGTTCTTTGGGCCCATTCGCCTCCCTTAAAAATCATATATTCTTAGCCAGACATGGTGGTGCACACCTGTAATCCCAGTACTTGGGAGGCTGAAACAGGAGGATTGCAGGTTTGAAGCCAGTCTCAACAATTTAGCGAGACCCTGTTTCAAAATTTTTTAAAAAAAGTCAGAGGTATAGCTCAGAAGTAGAAGTAGAAAGCCCCTGGATTTAATCCCCAGTACCAAAAAAATAAAATAAAAATCATTTACTCTTCCTTCTGGAAAACTACTCGCAGTCCCACTTCCCTCCTGCTATGAAGAGGTGATTTGAGCTTCAACCATCTGGCTCTTCTTTAAGTTTCAGATTTTATGTGACTCCTGTGTGCTTGCAGATTAATAGCCTATTCTCCTGCTAATCTCTTTCAGTTCATTTTGCAGACTCAAATTATCAAACCTTCGGGAGATGGGAAGAGTTTCCTTTCATCCCTACAATGGCACAGGCTAAGGAGGCACCACTCACCAATTCCACAAATGTTCACGGAGTCTCTGCCACACCCAAGGCCCCACAGTGCCACCCTCACACAGCCCAGTGCCTGGGACGTGGGCGGGTGAGGGGAGCCAGGCTCCAGCCCCAGTTCTGTTCTGCCTGAATGCGCTTCGTCGAGCCTGAGTCTCAGTGGCCTCATCCATAAACTGGGAATGAGAACACACTACACCACCGGGATCGACAAAAACAAACGAATGTGTAAGCAGTTTGCAAGCTGTACAGGACCAGTGGTAGTTACTGTTGTGGTTACTGGTGTCATTCGGTATTAACCAACAGCCAGGCTGCAAGCTCACTAGAAAGTTCCTGGACAGCCCGACTTCTTGGAACTCAGACACCAGGCTCAGTTGCAACATTTCAGGGGGGAGGATCAGATCCCCGTGAAGGAGGGGACATGCAGAAAAAGACCACCCTGCCTGAGCGCTACTGCCGATATTGTGTCCGAAGCATCTCCCGCCCTGGGACGCAGGGGCCGAATGTTGTCTAGTATGTGGTGGTTTCCCCAGAGCGTCTCGCGGTGGACTTGGATGGCTTTGCACCCTGAGCAGAGGGGTCTTGGGAAGATCATCTTGCCCCAGCCTCCTTTTTACAGATGAGAATACTGAGACCCAGCAAAGGGAAGGGCCCATCGTGGCACAGCAAGCTGGCGAGAGAGTCGGGCCAAAGCCAGGACTCCTGTTTTTAATTTTCTCTCATCCTCCTGCAATCAGCAGGGAGACTGGCTCCCAGTGTTCACTTGAGGGGGGGTTGGGGGGGGAGAGGAAACCTGATAAGAATCTGAGGAATGTGACTGCTGAAAAGGAACCACTGTGGAATTTAGCATTTGATACCCACAGGCTGCCGCCTGCCCGCCTGAGAATCGCACACAGGGTCACAGCCCAGCAGACCCTCCCCAGCAGAACACCTTCTGGCCCAAAAGAACAGGCTTTGGGTCTAAACAGGGGCAGCCGGTGGCACCCTTGAGACACAGCTGTCTGGATCTCCAAGGACGTCCTCAGTTCCCCTGCTAAGGAAGCAATCCAGAAACCAAGGGAGATTCAGAGATTCGAATCCATTCCTGCTGTTTCTGAAGCTTCTCTTCTGTTCTTTGAACCTGAATTCTCTCCCTGCCTCTTAGACAGGGTCATGGTTCGAGGCAGTGTGTTAAACCCCTTGCAGGTGGAGCAGAAGGGAAACGCCACTGGATCCTGCAACTTTCGGTTGGAGACAAGCAAGTGGGTTCTGGAGGCCTGGGTTGGAGGCCTGGCTGCAGGGCAGCTGTGTGACACTGCATGGAACCATCCTTCTCTGGGAATCTGCCGCCTTCTCTTCCTGCAGCCTGTGGGGCAGGAAGGGCCGCCTGTGAGCTAAGCTGAGAGAGGCTTAGAGATCATCATGCTGACTTGTAGGTAGAAAGACCCCAGCAACATGACTCTCTCCAAGAAGTGCCACAGTTGGAAATCAGACCAGTCAAGCGAGTAGTCTCCACATTGTCCAGCCCTGCGGGGACAGGTTTCTACTGCCCATGGGAATCAAGGTATCAGGGAGCACCTTGGCTCTAGCCAGGCAGGTAGTTCTGCAAATATCTGGCATAATGGTGGCATCTCTAGATCTAAAAAATTGTCCCCAAACCAGGGACTCGGTGACAACTTCCAGCCAGCTTGGCTAGGCAGGGCACACATGCCAACATGAACTGTTGCACCCACCCCATCGAGATGCTGCCTCCAGAGGGAAGACCCCCTGAGTTCGTGCTCCCCAAACTCTGGCCCCAGGTTAGCACAGGATGTGCACCAGTAAATGAACAAAAGTGTGAATTGAGGTCTGGAAGGGACAAAGTCCACTCTGGGCTACCAATCCCTGAGGTTGTCTACGATTAAGCCCCACCAATCTTCTGGCCTGCAACCCCCACCCAGGCTGAGTTGTGCCCTCCCCACCTAGGCCTTCGGTCTGCAGGGTCTCTCCCAGAAACATGCCCCCTCTCCCACCCCAGGGGGCCACCCGCATCCTCAACACCCTGCTCCAGTGGCCCTTCCCTCTCACGTCTTTGCTATCCCCCTGAACAGGCCTGACCTTCTCTTTTTGGTTCCCCTGACTCTGTCCAGCCACTGTAACACCCAGGGCAAGACCCTGTCCCTAGGCCCCTGAGAGCAGAAACCTCTTCAACTCATATCTTAGCAGCATTGTTTGGCATTGAATGGGCAGCAAGTAAAAGTTTGTGGAAAGAGGGAGAGAGAACAATGGGAAAATTAAATAAACATAAACTGTATATCGGAAGAAACCACTTTGGGATTTTCTCCTCCTGGTGTGGTACTGGGAATTGAACCCAGAGGCATTCTACCACTGAGCTACATCCCTAAAACAGGTCCTCACTAAGTTGCTGAGGGTCTTGCTAAGTTGCTGAGGCTGGCCTCGAACCTATGATCCTCCTGTCCCAGACTCCTAAATACTGGGATTACAAGCATTCACCACCATACCCAGCCCCTTTAGGATACTTATATTTGCATTTGGTTTCTACCATATTTTACCATCAGATTATTCTCATAGGAATGCATCTTTCAAATCATAATAAAAACCCATTAGAAAGAGGATTCTTAGCCAGGCATGGTGGCACATGCTTGTAATCCCAGTACTTGGGAGGCTGAATCAGGAGTATCACAGGTTCAAGGCCAGCCTCAGCTACTTAGTGAAGCCCTCTGCAACTTAGTGAGACCCTGTTTCAACATAAAGAATAAAAAATAGAGCAAGGCATGGTGGCACACACTTATAATCTCAGTACCTGGGAGGCTGAGACTGGAGGATACAGGTTCACAGTCAGCCTCAGCTACTGAGTGAGGCCCTCCACAACTTAGTGAGACCCTGTTTCAAAATAAAGACTTAAAAAAAAAATAGGGCTGGGGATGTAGCTTGGAGGTAGAATGCCCCTGGGTTCAATCGCCAGTACCAAAAAAAAAAAAAAAAATAGGGTTGGGGGTGTAGCCCAGAGGCAGAATGCCCCTGGGTTTAATCTCCAGTACAGCAAAAAAAAAAAGAGAGAGAGAGAGAGAGAGAATTCTTTATACACACGTTCATTTTACCCACATTTAGAGCTATGTATGATGTAGTAGGTGGGGAAAGTTGCAAACTGCAAGCCATAGGCGTGTTTGGGAAAGGACTGTGGTTCTGAATAGCTCAGGGAGGGGCCAGCACTCTTCCTGGCTGTCACCCAGCAGGCACCTGAAGCTTCCAGGAGACAGTGACCGTGTATCACACATCAACCAGGGGCCTCCTCCTTCCTCCCTCACTTTCCTTCCCTGTAAAACAGACATGGCCCAGGACATACTGGGCAAGTTATTTAGGCTCTCTATGCCTCGTTCCCCAGGTATAAAATTAGGACCACAAGAGTACCTCAAAGCCTTGTTGGGTGGACTAAGTGGTGAATCCGTGAGGCACTGGATAGATTCTCAGGAAATAATGGCTACTCTTATTAAGATTCGTTTATCCACTCCCTAAAGTTGTAACTAAGGATTGAATGCCATGATACATCTGAACATTTGTCATATTTGTTGTCATCTCTAATAGCAAATCTGACCCTCATCTCTAATAGCAATTCTGACCCTTAGTGAAAATTATAGAGCCCTGCTTACACTCTGTCCCAAAGAGCACACTCTACCCCGTAAGCCTCCCATACCCACCTTCCCAAAGGCTGGATCAGCCCCTCCTCCCATAGCTCTACCAAGCAACTTAGTCTAATCAGACTGCCCCCAATAATGATCTAATTTAAAAGGGCTAACCAGGCACGGTGGCACACACCTGTAATTCCAGTACTTGGGAGGCTGAGACAGGAGGATCGCAGGTTTGAGGCCAGCCTAAGTAACTTAGCAGGAACTTCAGCAACTTAGCAAGAACCTGTTTCAAACTAAAAAAAGGTCTGGAGTATAGCTCAGAAGTAGAATGCCTCTGGGTGGTTGGATTCCCCAGTACTAAAGGGGGAAAAAATAAAACAGGGCTTTGATCAGCAAAGTCAACATCCCTCCCCCATGGAGTCCTTCTGAGCACTCTTATGATGCTTTGGGGAATAACGATAATCATGGAAATGACTGACTTGGTCTGCAAATCATGGACGAGGAAGTGGGAATGAGAAGGTGGGTAACAGGTACGTCCTTAGCAGGGGGTCTGGCTCAGGGTAGCACATGATGAAAGATAGCTGTGACTACATTGATTACCGATGTTATTGCCAGCCAGGAGGGAGAACTCTGATCCCATGAAGCTGCTCAGGCCTCTGTGACCTGCTGTCTTGGGGACGTGGACAGTCGGGATCTTGCTCATTGCATCCACCAACAAGTGATTCTTCCTCCATGGCTCACTTTGAGGCACCCCTACCTGTACTTGGTTGCTTAGGAAGCTCAGGAGTTTACATTTCTGTCCTTAATGGGGAAAAACTATTGACTGTGAGTCAGAAAACAAGAGTCTCATCCCAGCTCTGCCCGTGATTCCCCAGGCGAACGTAGCAAAGTGACCTCTAATCTCCCAGTCTCAATCTCCTCATCCTAAAATGACAGGTTCAAGTTGACATTCTCCAGCTCGTGTTAACCAATAGATTGCAAAATGGATAAAGTAGGAAACAACGCACAGGTCTACCAAAAGGAAAATTAATAAAGTATGGAACTCCTATGAGGGATAACTGCACAGCAATTAAGAGAAAAAAGATTGCAACACCATAAATTAATCTCACAGAGATAATGTTGAGAGAAAGAAGCTGGACCCACCAGGGTTCATACTGGATGATTCTGCTTATGTGAAGTTCAGGAATATGCAAAGCTACTGTATAAAACTGGAGTCATAGTTAACTCCAAGGGTGCTGCCTAGGTACACTGGAGCTTTCTGGATGCTGGGAATGTCCTGTACCTGGATCTGAATAGTAGTTTATAAGAGCATACACATAAACAGAAGCTCATTACACTGTACACTGAAGACTATGCACCTTACTGCACTGAAGTTTTTTTTTGTTTTTGTTTTTTTGGCAGTACTGGGGATTGAACTCAGGGGCATTCTACCTCCGAGCTACACCCCCAGCCCTATTTTTTATTCTTTATTTTGAAAACGAGTCTCACTAAGTTGCGGAGGGCCTCACTAGGTAGCTGAGGCTGGCCACGAACCCGGATCCTCCGGTCTCAGCCTCCCGAATGCTGTGCACTGAAGTTATTTTTAAAGATAAACAATAAGAGAAGCAATTCTAAGCCATTTCTTCCATAGACATTTAATCAGCCTTTTCTAAGCCCCAGACTTTGGGATGGTCACTCACCAGCATGAGAGTGCTGAAAAGGAGACCTGCAATCTAATGAGATGACACAGATAATGTAAAGAACCACACAAGCATGACACAGGTGACAAGTAAGGACTGAGGGTGCTGGGGAGCCCTGAGGAGAAGGTGACCAGCTCTGCTGGATATGGACAGAAAGGTCACATGGGGATGCCAACCCTTCTCCCAGACTCACCCCAGGCCACACCCCCTCTCATGCTGGTTCCCATCTGTCTCATTCCTCACTCCCCTACCTCCTTGTCTCGCAGCCCTGTCCATCCAGCAGCACCCCAGAACTGGGCTGCTGAGGAACATCCCCAAACCACACAGCATGGGACCCTAGTGTTCTATGCCTTCATATCTATTCTGTACTGGTTCTTGCTCCAGCAATGTGCATGCTCCAGACTCCCACATCAAACCTTGTACCCTGGATACTTCCTCTTCTTGGCAGTCACAGTTCTCAGGAGAGGAGCCCGTACTCCCAGGCTCTTTGCCCACTGGCCTCTTGCCCTTCTCCACCAACTGCACCTCCAGTGTCCTGCCCAGGATTCTTCGTGACAAGATCTTCTACTCAATCCTCGTCTTCTAAGTCTTCCCATCCTGATTCTCTGAGCCCCATCAGCTCTTATCTTTCCCCCTCCTTCTAGACAGTGGGGGTCCCCCAAGTCTCATGAGACCTCCTTTCATGCCTACTTGAAGGAGCACACCCACTTGAGACCCCTCCCAGGAGGGTTCCAGACAATTGGAGTCAGCAATACACCTCCTGCCTGCTCCAATGCAAACTCGTACCCCGGCCCGGCATGCTTCTCTTCCTGTGATCCTCCTCTTGGCAGAGTACCACTCTTCAGGCATCTCCTCCCAGGCTGGTGGCCAGTGTCCAGGTCCTGCACCCTCCCTCCTTAGCATCACTTGGCCACTCTATTCCTCTCCTGTTCCTGCCACCTGGTCCAAACTTCAAAGGTCTCTCCTGGGACACAAGAAATCCTGCTTTTGCAAACCCTACTGTGCTGACCAGGGTCAGGGACACAAGGCCTTTACAAAAGCTCTGAAATGATTGTTAGAGGAGCAGCTCTGTAGGGCTGGAGTGACCAGTTCAGGGGGTGGGAAGCGCAGCCAAGACTGGGTCAGGTAGAACCAACCACAGGTGGCCTTGAATGCCATGCCAAGGGATTTCAAGTCTTGGCCTGAAGCTGTGTAGAGCTGTCCAGGAGTTTTAAAGCAAGAGCAGGATGTAAACAGAACCAGGTACCAGAAGGTTTTCTCCAGCAGCCCCTATGTGCACAGTGACCCAAACTCTGCCCAAGGCTGCGGCCTCCAGAGAAACCTGAGCTGGCCCCAGTGGGTTGCAGCAATTATTTGGCCGCCTTTGTTCTCAGCAGTGATTAAAGGCAGATGTCCCTCTGGTGGAAGGTGGAAGGAGCCTACCTTCCCCTCACCTCCCCCATCTCATCCTGGGGCTGCACCCAAGTCCCACATATACCATGAAGCTGACCACAAGAAAGGCCCAAAATCCCACGGAGGAATTACAGCAACTGGAGGGAAAGACACTGTCTCGAGCTCTTGATTTGTTCCTGCAGGGCCATTTTCTCCCCACAGCTCCATTGATTAAAGGGGCTCTCCCCCCCCCCCAGGATCCCCCACAGAGGGCGATTCCCACAGAGCACAGGGAGGGAGGAGACGGCCTTCTGCACCTCATCCCTGGAGCCCCGGGGCCTGCCTCATGCTGTTCTACTTGTTTGTGGGTTTCTCCACAGGATCAAAACAAAATTAAATCCATCACAAGCTGCAGAATGCTCTCAACCCGGCCACCCCACGGTCATACATGAAAAAGCCGAAAACTAATGACTTGCAGTTTTCCTATGAGCAAGGTTTCTTTTAATCAGCCCTGGGGTGGGTTTGCCAGGCTTTGGGTTGGAATTCCTCGGGAAAAGCTTCTCTCCCCTCAGAGGGAACCTCGAGACAGGACATTTGGAGTCAGACAACACTCTGGTCTGGGGACCGCTTCATAGGGACAGAAATTTCCTGCAATAGCTGAGAGGACCCAACCTTCTGCTTTCCTGATCCTCAGAGACAGAGAGTCAGGACAAAGAGGCTGTGACCATTTTACGGATGAAGAGAGTGTGGTTCAAGGAGGAGACATGATGAATTGCAACTGCTGTTATAACAAACGCCACCAAGTTGGTGGTGCAAAAAGACACACTTTTATTATCTTACAACTATGGAGAGAAGTCCAAGATGAGTCTCATGTGGACTGAAGTTCAGGTGACAACCAGGCTGGTTCACTCCAAAGGCTCCAGGGGAGGTCTGTGTCCTGACTTTTCCAGCTTCCAGAATTTACCCTCATCCCTTGGCTCGTGGCCTCCTCTTTCTTTCACTCCCATATCCATGGCCATATCTCCTCCTCACTGCAGACCTCCCTGCCCTGCGCACACACACAAGGACCCTTGAGATTAGGTCGAGCCACCTGGTAATCCGGGAGGAACTTCCCAACTTGAAAGCCTTGATCTAGTCACATCTGAGAAGTCCCTTTCACCACAACGCAGTCACAGGCTCCAGGAATGAGGACTTGGACATGGTCGAGTGCCATTCCCCTGCCTCCCATACACAGCAGGCCCCAGGCCACACTCCAGTAGGCGGCCAAGCTGGGCCTGGAATCCAGACCCTCTCCCTGAAGCCTTCACGTTCTTTCTTTACCTGGCACATGATGCCATGTGACAGAGGGAGGCACGTTTCAGATAATTGGGAATTGGATAGCAAACATATGTCACCCTTTCTGGGTTCCCAGACACCACCCTAAGCCTGGTTTTCAAAAACCTGTTCCCTGAGCCGAGCATGGTGGCACATGCCTGTAATCCCAGTTTTGGGGAGGCTGAGACAGGAGGATCGAAGGTTCAAGGTCAGTCTCAGAAATTTAGTGAGACCTCTCAGCAACTTGGTGAGACCTTGTTTCAAAATATAAAATAAGCCAGGCATGGTGGGGTGGCACATGCCCACAATCCCAGTACTTGGGAGGTTGAGGCAATAGGATCACAGGCCAGAGGCCAGCCTTAACAATTTAGCAAGACCTTGAGCAACTTAACAAAACCCTGTTTCAAAATAAAAAAATTTAAAGGGCTAGGGGTGTAGCTCAGAGACAGAATGTCCTGGGTTCAATCCCCATACCAAATAAATAAATAAATAAATCATATGAATACACTATATTTTAGAGCATCCTGCAACCCCATCCATCCAAATACAGACCCTAAGCTGCAGATAATGTAAAGTCAGAAAACACGGATTCCAGCTTTGGCTCAGCAGCTCCCCAACTGCAACTGCATGACCTTGGACAAGTTCCTCCTGGTCTCTCAGCCTGTTTCCCCATTTGAGTAGGGAGGCAGAGAGAGCCCCAACCCTACAATGTAGAACAAATGTAGGAACACGCAGTCTACCTAAAACTACAGAGGATGACATGGAGTTCCAACATGGAGCCCGTAGATTTCACAGGCCTCTACAGCTGAGCTCAAATGTGGAGGTCACTCTGGCCTCCAGAGGCATTCAGAACCTCTGTGAGAACTGAAGTAGGAAGAGGAAGGCTTGCCTTGCTCCTGAAATGTCCTGGGTCTAGCCATCTTGAAACAAGACCTTGGCTGACACTCTCCCGGGATGTCCCCGGCCTAGGGGTGGGCCACAGCCCCTGCCCAGGAGGTATCCACAGCTCAGAGGAAACCAGGCCCTCCGGAAGATAAACAAGCAGAATCCCTGCCAAGCCCCAGTGCTCCCAGCAAAATGAGGATGATCCACACCCCACTCTGCACCCCACACAGTCCTGTGTGGGCAAACTAAGATCAGAGGACTCCCGCCTTGCCCTAGAACCAGATGCCCAGAGAGGCAAATAAGCCTGTGTTTTTCTTTGCCATCTACTCCGGATGGACTGGGGCCCATCCCCCTTCCTTTTGCTGCTCTGTCCCCCATGAGGGTCCTGTTACCACAGCCAGCCAGACAGAAGGCTTTGGTTAGCAGGTCAGGGCAGAGAGGAGGGTGGGGGCAAAGGGCACAGGCCAAACAGGAGGCAGAAGGGGAAACTCCTCACTCACCTGATGGAGAGAAAGTATCCTTAGGGGTCTGAGGGAGGCCTGCAGGCAGCCTCAGAGAAGCCAGGTGTTTCCATGAAGGCTGTCCCAAGGAAATATCCCCTAAAGTCTCCCTTCTCCACCAGCTCCCACTTCAAAGGGAGAAATAGGACTCCCTAAAACTGGTGTCTCCACAGCTGCTTCTTACTTGTTTTGCAGTCTTGCCAGTTTCACAAGAAGGAGATGCCTTAGGAAGAGCCTAAAGGAAGACATGCACAGGGCCAGGTATAGGGGTGAAGGGTGTGGCTCCCGGCTTCCATCCCCTCTCCAGGCATGCCACCATCCCAGCACCAACCCCAAAGCCCATGGCTTTCCTAAGAGTGGCTCTGGCTGGGCATGGTGACACATACCTGTAATCCCAGTACATGGGAGGCTGAGACAGGAGGATTGCAGGTTTGAGGCCAGCCTCAGAAACCTAGGCCTTGTTTCAAAATTAAAAAAAAATAAACCAGGCATGGTGGCACATGCCTGTAATCCCAGAACTTGGGAAGCTGAGACGGGAGGATTGCAGGTTCAGGAAGAAGTGAGACTCCCATCAACCTAGCGAGACTTTGTTTCAAAATAAAAATAAAATTGGGCTGTGGGAGTGTAGCTTGAAGGTAGAATGCCCCTTGGTTCAATCCCCAGTACCACAAAACAAATGAATGAATGAATGAATGAATGAATGAATGAATGAACGAACGAACGGCTGGGATTGTAGCTCAGTGATAGTGTCCCTGGTGGTTTCCAAAAAAAAAAGTTTCTGGGAAGCTGTGCTGGTGGGAACAGCACAAGCAACAACCTCACTCTAGGCAGGCCCCCTTGCAAATTGCAGACCTGCTCTGGAGGGGGGACCCATGCCTCGGTTTCCCAGAGGAGAAGGGGTCACGCACTCACTAACATGCTCACTTATTTGTATCTTGCTTTTGTCTCAAGTTATCTGCGCCTAGGACTTGGCTCAGTGTTGTAGCCTCAAACACTTTAGGCTCGCCTGGAGAGTGTGGCGTTTGCCTCCACCACCTGCGGCTCCTAGCGCTCACTAGGTCCAGCACACACAGTGCTTGCCTCTGAATTCCCTGCACACAAAGACAGGTTTCCCTACCCTGGGGCTTTTGGAGAAAGGCTTAGATTTTCATCTTCCCCAGGTAGTCTCCCTTCTCTCCCCTACTGCATCTTGTTCATGAACCCCTTCCTTGTTGAGCACAACTAACAATGCTGGTGAAAATATCAAATAAAAAACACATATAGCCAGGCATGGTGGCACATGCCTGTAATCCCAGTACTTGGGAGGCTGAGGCAGGAGGATGGCAGGTTTAAGGCCACCCTCAACAACTTAGTGAGGCTGTCAGCAACTGAGTGAGATCCTATTTCAAAATAAAATAGGGTTGGGGGTGTATCTCAGAAATAGAATACCCCTGGTTCAATCCCCAGTTACACACACACACACACACACACACACAATTTAATATATATTTGTTGGACAGAAAAAAATTAGTAAGAGGTCAAAAATTAATAGAGCCAGACATGGTGGTACACACCTGTAATCCTAGTTCTTGGGAGGCTGAGACAGAAAGATTGCAGGTTCAAGGTCAGCCTCTGCAACTTAGCTAGACTCTCAACAACTTAGTGAGACACTGTCACATTATAAATAGGGCTGGGGATGTAGCTCAGAGGTAGAATGCCCCTGGGTTCAATCCAAGGAAGGAAGGAAGAAAGGAAAGGAGGGAGGAAGGGAGGGAGTGACGGAGGGAGAGACGGAGGGGAAGAGAAGGGAGGGAAAGAGGGAGGGAAGGAGAGAGAAAAGAAAGGAATTGATAGGTTTGAATTCATAGAGATTTATGAATGTCTAACAAATGTCTCATCCTAACTCAAGCAGAATTCTTATTTTTCTCAGAAAGTTGCTGGAGGATGTGCTTCATCACAATGAGAGAGTAAACAAACAAACAACAACAACAAAAACCCAGCAAGTGCAAATTGCAGGAAAAATGAGTTTCTATACAAGAGGCAAAGGAAGTCCTCAGGATGTTGGTGAAGAGCGATTCCAAGATGTAGCTCTCACTTCAAGCATCCCAGATCTCAGCAGACCGTGGTTCAGAAGCAACTGCTCCAAGAAGACGAATATCTACTGCATTATCAGGAGGAAATGTGCACAACTAGGGGAGAGTTTGGAGATGATTTAGAATAATCCCACAGAAAGCTAAGTGAACAGAAACAAGGAAGGTAAAAAAGGTGTCATGATGTACTGCATGGCTCAGCTGACCCTCGATAGATCACTGTGAGTCCTGGTCTAACCAGAATTGTGGTGTAAATGAAGCTTAACGGGACACGGGAGAGATGCTGGAGACCTGTGGGAAGAAGATGGTACAGACAAGATTCCACCCTAATCTTTCTTGGTGCAAAGCCAAGCAATGTCATTCAGGCTTGTTTTGTTTTGTTTATGGTACTGAGGAGTGAACCCAGGGGCATTCTTTTCTGAGCTACATCTTCAATCCTATTTTATCAATTTACTTTAAAACAGGATCTCACTAAGTTGCTGAGAGCCTCACTAACTTGCTGAGGCTGGCCTCGAACCTGTGGTCCTCCTCTCTCAGCCTCCCAAGTACTGGGATTACAAGTGAATGCCACCACACTAGGCTTATAATTTTGGGTTTTTTTTGTTTGTTTGTTTGTTTTTTAGCAATGTAGAGGCAAATAGCAAAAATATGAAAAACTAAAAGAGTTGCTGTGATTGTCTCTGGGGTGCAGGAGAGAAAAGGAGGAGGATGGAAGACTATCATTTACCATTTTAAGTTTTGGGGAACCATTTGATTCTTTAAATTATGTGGATATACAACTTCATAAAAATTAAAGAGTAAAATCAAATTTTTAAATATATCACCCACTACAGATAAAGCTGCATGCTTTAAGTACAATTCTTATTTAATCTTCATCTCCATTTTTTTTTTTTAGTATAGTGGAATGAACTCAAATACATTCTGCCTCCAAGCTATAAGCTACACCCTCAACTCTTTTATTATCTTTTTATTTTAAAACAAGGTC
>PVLC010004296.1:49386-86756 GCA_004027655.1 Graphiurus murinus
AAAAAAAAAAAAAAAAAAGAGAGCCGGGCGTGGTGGCACACACTTGTAATCCCAGCATTCAGGAGCCTGAGACCGGAGGATCCGGGTTCGCGGCCAGCCTCAGCTACCTAGTGAGGCACTCCGCAACTTAGTGAGACCCGGTTTCAAAATAAAGAATAAAAAATAGGGCTGGGGGTATAGCTCGAAGGTGGAATGCCCCTGAGTTCAATCCCCAGTACCGCAAAAAAAAAAAAAAAAGAGAGAGAGAGATAAGGGAGGATCAGAGTCAGAGAGAGAGAGAGAGATAGAGAGAGAGAGAGAGAGAGAGAATATGAATGTAGAAGAGGTTGGAGGGGATGCCCTTTGAAAGCAGAGAAAGGAGCTGCCAGCCCAGGATGCAGGCAGTCTGTAGAAGCTGGTGGAAAGGACGAGGAAATGTTCTTCTCTTGAGCTTCCAGAAGGACCAGCCCTGTGAATACCTTGATTTTAGCCCAATGAGACACATTTCAGATTTCTGACCTTGAGAACTATAGGGTTTACAAATGGCTGTTATTTTAAACCACTAAGTTTATAGCAATCTATTGCAGCAGTGATAGTAAATCAATACAGCTTGCAAATGGTTCATCTCTTCCCCAGTACTCCCCATAATCAGGGAAGGATTTAGAGAAATAGCACTACATAAGACTAAGGGGGACCCCTGCCCTCAGAGAACTCACACTCCCAGAGTAGACAATCAAGAACTAATTGTCCATCCACTCATTCTAGAATTCACTGACAATGTCATGAGCCTCTCAGTAAGACAGCTAGCTCTAAGTGCACTGAACAAAGGGAACCTGACTCATCTTGAGGGATCAGAGAAGGTTCCCTGTGGATGTGATGTTTAATCTGACCTCTCAGGTGTGAAAAGAAGTTAGCTAAGTCAAAAGTAAGCACAGACTGATCAAGGTAGGGACAAAGGTCCTGAGGCAGGAAGGAGCCTGAGGTTAAAAGGCAGCCAGTAGTGAGCAGAGCACCAAGAGACCAGAAGCAGCCAGGCAGAGTCAAGATGGAGCACACTCTGGACCCCTGATGTGGGGGTCTCTCCCGTCTGCTCAGTTGCCTCCCCATGGAGGAACACCTGTTCCGAGTTCTTGCATGAAGGCTTTCAGAGTTGGAGTGAATTGTCATGAGCAGCCGCAGAACAAAAGAGAAGACAAATTTTGCTGACAAATTTTGCAGCAGCCAGGGATCACATCATTCCAGAAATGGGTGCCCACGCAGGTCAGGACCTCTCAGAGCCCAAGAATCAACCGTGTGGCCAAGTCAATCACAGGGAGGCAGGAAGAGACTGGTGCAGATTCCCAGATAAGCCCTTCCAGGGGGGCTGGAATGACAAGAATGTCAGAGGCCAGGGGCAACCGGCCTCCACACAGACAGTGGAGCCAACTCAGAAGGCAACTGCCATCTTCCTGCAAAGTCCTCATAGCCAGAGGCACTGGGGAAGCCCAAGTGAGACAGTGTTCTGCATGCCCTGGTGCCTCCAGAGGCCTCCAGGGTGCGATTGCAGGGACATCTCCTTGGGAAAGAGGAAAGAAAAGCCTGAGCCCTTCATAAGCTGCAAGCAGGGTGACCCTCCCCAGGGGCCTCCCTCCTGGGTACTGGGCACTGTGGGAGAAGGGGGACTCAGGCAAATGCCACATGGTGCCTGTTCTTCCAGAATGGGGAAGTGGAATAGGAGACCAGATTTTTACAAAGACAGCAAACAGCTTGCACACACACAGGACAAACATCTGTCCTCACGCAAGGTTTGGCGGCCCTCATCCTGCACCCTGGTCTTGTTTCATGTGGTAGAAGGGGGGCAGAGGAAGCCCCGGGGCTGGGGTCCTCCTCAAAGGAAGAGAAGGCCCTGCGAGATGATTAGTCTGCAAATTTAACACATTTCTCACTTGATCCCAACCCAATCCTATTTGTTTCATTTTACTGATGAAACAGACACAGGACAGCAGGGATATGCTACCTTGGACATGAGTTTCTTGGTAAGTCACAGGGGCCAGCTGCAGAAGACAGGGCAGAAAACACCCTTTCCCACCTCAGGGCCTGCAGGGATTCCCTCCCCTGTCACACTCCTTGAAAGACAGGCTCATCAAGACTTCTCAGCCTCAGACCCCAGACCCTCCGACCTGCTCCCCAATCACATTCTGGGGGCTGATGTGTTTTGCCAAGCCCTCTAGTGCCTGAGGCTCATCTCAGGGCATGAATGGGCCCCCGCCCCTCACTTCCAGCATTGAACACCTGGGCAGGGTCCTAAGAGATGGGGGAAACCAGCAGGATCCAGGCTTCTGTAGCTCTCTGGCTCCCCTGCAGCTCCAAGGGTGTTGAGCTAGCTTAAGAACAGTGCATAAAGGGGACTGGCACCTGCTCAGGTATTTAGTTTACTCTACAAGCCTCACCTCCTCGGGGATATCCTCAGAACGAAACTAGCACTCCCTAAGTGGTATGAAGCACAAAGTGCTCCCCAAAAAAAGGAATTTGTGGCCCCCTATGTCCATACAACTTTGTCCCATTTCCCTAAGCTCTGTGAGGCCACATCAGCACACAACATGGTCCGGAAAAACCTTTATCATTTCACCAAGCCACAGAGAATACTGACTAGATAATGTTCTAAGCTCTTTATTGCTATTAATTCAGGTCAGTCCCAGAATCCTCCTGTGACATCAGCACACTAATCATTCCCATTGTACAGAAGAGGAGACCGAGGCATAGGGATGTCGGGCTAGGTAATCAGGGCCACATAGAGTCAGGATCCAGAAAGAAAACTGCAGCTTTGCGAATGAGCATTTCCCGCACTTTTTCTCGAAGTATCCATTAACCTCCAGCAGAAGCAGCTCAGGCAACTTTGCTAGGGCAGCGGAGAGCTGGCAAAGGTCATCATGTCACAGACAACATGGCCAGCTCTGGCTGTCACACAGGTCCTTCTGGAGGCAGCTGGGGACAGAGCAGACAGGGCTGGAATATGACAGAAATAATCTGGACAGAGCCCAGCTCATCTCAAGGTGATTTCTCACAGGCCACCAGAGAGAACCATCTAGACCTTGGTTTCTGAGAGACAAGCAAAGAAAGATCAAGCCAGAGGGCCTGGCCCCCCCGGCGACTGGGAGTAGAGAACAGTATGTCGTGTGTACGTTTCCATAAGATTGTCTGCGGGGTTCCCTAAGCACTCCGTGCTAACATTCCCGAAAATCCTCTAACAGTTAGTTATTGTTGCTCTGGTCCCCCGCCCCAGGCGGAGCTGGTCCGAGTCCAGCTCATACACTTTCGAAGCGGCAATGAAGTGTCAGACCAGTTTGAGCCAAGAGGAGCCGGGGTAGTTCTTATTGCCATAGCGATTGTTTCTCTGGGAATGGATTTTAAAATAACAAGACAAGCTGCGGGGAGAGAGCAGCGAGATGAAGAGAGGAGATTCAGAAAACCCTGGGGCTCTGGGAGAAGGCCCCGCCAGCTGTCTCCATGCAGGTCATCCCGTGTGTTTCTCAGGAAAAGTCCCCCTTCTCCACTCACCCCCACTGCAAAAAGAGAGGCAGGACCCCTAAAGCTGCAGCTGCCACGGCCCCCCTGGAAGTGGCTTCCAGAGCTGGCCCTGAGGGAACAAAGTGCGGACAAGGACCCTGCTCCAGGGCCCCTTAGCACCACAGACCTGCACTGCGACAGAGGCCACCGCCTCGCATCTCAAAGAGTGAGGTCCAGGCACATGTCCGTCCAGGCACTGTCCCTTTGTTCATTCGTGTGCTCAGCACGAGCCCCCTGAACACCTACTATGTGCAAGTCCAGGGTGAGATGCTAAAACTGGGGTATGAAAACTCCTTGAAGGAGAGATCAGTGTCTCACAAAAACACAGTGTGAGCCGGGCATGGTGGCTCACGCTTTAATCCCAGCATTCGGGAGGCTGAGACCGGAGGATCCGGGTTCGCGGCCAGCCTCAGCTACCTAGTGAGGCACTCCGCAACTTAGTGAGACTCGGTTTCAAAATAAAGAATAAAAAATAGGGCTGGGGGTATAGCTTGGGGGTAGAATGCTCCTGAGTTCAACCCCCAGTACCGCAAAAAAAAATAAATAAATAAAAAAATAAAAAAAAAAAATAAAGAATAAAAAATAGGGCTGGGGGTATAGCTCGGAGGTAGAATGCCCCTGAGTTCAATTCCCAGTACCGCCAAAAAAAAAAAAAAAAAAAAAAAAAAAACACAGTGTGAACACTGTGCTTTGCTGCCTTTTGCAAAACTCTGCAAAATCTTTCCAATGTTCCAGAGAGCAAAGTAGTAGCTCCTTGGTGTCCCCAAGCACCACAGGCATCCCAAACACCTGGGACAGCAAGAGCCTGGGTCTGAGACTCGAGTCTGCCTCTCCCTGGTTCTCTGAGCACTCCTCTCCCGCACTCCACCCATC
The DNA here is from genome assembly GCA_004027655.1 of Graphiurus murinus. Taxonomy (NCBI): domain Eukaryota; kingdom Metazoa; phylum Chordata; class Mammalia; order Rodentia; family Gliridae; genus Graphiurus; species Graphiurus murinus. Next base: position 53,785 of record PVLC010004296.1, read on the forward strand.
AGCCCTGCCCTCTTTCGGGTCTCTGCTGCATCTAGGACTCCTAACACGACCTCCTGCTGGTCTCCCTCCTTCCACTCCCCTCCTTTATCCAGCCTCCAGCCACCAGCAAAGCTGGCACAGGCCTGATTATGGCCATGCGCAGACTATAAACGCCAATCTCCTTATGGTGGCAGAAACCAGGCTTCATGTTCAGCCTGCAAAGACCCAGCCTGTCCCCCTTCCTGCCCACTATCCAGCCATTGGGACTCCACCCTACTAACCACATAGGTCAGGTACCATGTGACAGCCTCTGAGCCCTCCCACAACCGTCTGCCTGCCCCACATACCTTCCCTGGTCACTGTCCCAACACTCTGGCTCATCCTTCAAGACCCAACTCAGCCTGGTGTGGTGGCACACACTTGTAATCCCAGCATTTGGGAGGCTGAGCCTGGAGGATCCGGGTTCGAGGCCAGCCTCAGCTGCCTAGTGAGGCTCTCTGCAACTTAGTGAGACCCTGTTTCAAATAAAGAATAAAAAATAGGACTGGGGCTGTAGCTCAGAGGTAGAATGTTCCCAGGTTCCATCCCCAGTACTGCAAAAAAAAAAAAAAAAAAAAAAAAAAAAAAAAACCTCAAACAGTCCCCTCCTGGGACTCCTCTGCATTCAGTCTTCCTCCCAGAAAAGTATCCCTGTGGTGCCAGGGACACCAAAGTTCATTGGCTGGGAACTTAATGCTCAGTGCCACAGTGCTGGGAGGCAGGACCTTGGAGAGGTGACTAAGTCCTCCTCATCTCTTCCACTTCTCATCTATGAGGTGAAGAGCTTAACGCCATTATCCTGAGAGTGGGTTCCTGTGGGTCCCTTTATCTTGGACTTCCAGCCTTCTCCTGAACTATAAGAAACAAATCTCTGTTCTTTATAAATAACCCAGTCTCAAGTGTTCTGTTATAACAGTGCAAAACAGACTAAGACATGTGGTTTTATATATTCGCATCCTTGCAACACTACATGGCCACAGGCCCAAATAGTGTTCGAGGTTTTTCTAAGGACTTTATTCATATCAGGCACTCATTTAAGCCTCAACACAATCTCAAGAAGTAAACCACTATGAGCCAGGCATGGTGGCGCACACTTGTAATCCCAGCACTTGGGAGGCTGAGATTGGAGGATCCAAGTTCACAGCCAGCCTCAGCTACTTAGTCAGGCTTTCCGAAACTTAGTGAGATCCTGCTTCAAAAATAAAGAATAAGACTGAGGGTGTAGCTCGGAGGTAGAATACCCCGGGTTCAATCCCAGTACCAAAAAAACAAAGTAAGCACTGTGATCATTCCCATTTTATAGATGAAAAATGGGGGCGCAGAGATTCCCAAACTCCCACATCCCCAAACTTCCCCTTATACGCACCTTGCTGCCCACTCCCACTTTGTACAATTTGTATCACAGCAAATTCTGCACTTGCTCCTGGATCTCTCTTCCCCAACTAATCTCTAAACTTGTCAAGAGCAGAGGCTGGGTCTAAATCCCCTCAGCATCCCCAGCACCAGACACATAGTCTGTACTCAATAGTAGCTTCTTGAACAGAAGGCACCGGGAACCAAGAGGCAGGGAAAGGCTCAGCCCTGCAAAGACATGTGATGTGGTCAGAAGAGCAAGGTCCCACGGATGCCATCATTCACTTCTTCAGAGTTTGTGGAGAGCCTCCTACCTGCTGTCATTGGGCAGAGGGCCTGGCCCTTGTGCCAGGGTTCCCAGTCTCCAGCCTGCCTAGTGCGGGCTCTACAAATGCTGGGTGCTAAATGCCTGCCCTGGACAGGCTCACGTTCCTAGAGAGCAGGGGACCCAGACTCTGCTCACGTAGTCATGTCCAAGGTGGGCTGGCCAGGGCACTCGGGGGAGTGAAAGCCGGGAAAAGTGAGTGCATCTGCAAGGAAGGGATAGGGGTGGGGTGGGGGGGTGAGGCCTCAGTCCCCAAACCACACGCAATCACAGACACAAGGGGTGCGCAAGCCTCCCACAGATGAGATGAACAAAGACCTCAGAGGCAGAGAGGGGATCAGGCACAGGGGGACAAGATCCCCCATCGCCCCGGCCCCCGGTCTTCCGTGACAGGCCCAGACCCACCAGGGGGCTGTGGAATCCATTTTCTGAGTCTTGGCAAGAACTTTTTTTATGAACTAGATGGAATACAATAAAAGAAAGAGTATCACATATGGTCACAGTAAGTATCATTTTGCAAAACTTGTTTCAGATGTGTGTGCATGTGTGTGTGTGTGTGTGTGTGTGTGTGTGTGTGTGTGTGTATATATATTTGGTCATCATATAAAAGGTCTTTCTTATTAAGTGTCATGATGAAAGAAGTCTCAAGAAACTCTCTTCTCATTGCAGCCTTTCCCAAACCTGGCTACAAGAAAAACCACCTGGGGAAGCCATTAAAATACAGATTTCCAGCCGGGTGTGGTGGCACACGCTTGTAATCCCAGCATTTGGGAGGCTGAGACCAAAGGACCTGGGTTCGCGGCCAGCCTCTACTACCTAGTGAGACACTCCACAACTTTGTGAGACCCTTTTCCAAAATAAAGAATAAAAAATAGGGCTGGGGGTATACTCGGAGGTAGAATGCCCCTGAGTTCAATCTCCAGTACCGCAAAAAATAAAAATAAAAATAAAAAAAAAAAAATATATATATATATATATATTTCCAAGCCTTGGACAGAGCATGGCCTCTATCTGGACACCGTTTCATCTCCCCAGTTCATCCTGATGATCCAGAAGTGCCCTGGTGTTCAGGCTATGTACCTGAAGCATGAGAGCAAGACCAAATAATTCATAGGGCCCAGTGCAAAATGAAAAATCAGAGCCCTTCATTCTAAAAGGAAGAAAAAAAGTGTCATTATAGGTACTAACATAAAAAATTTTTCCCTTGTTTCTTCTGTGGTCTCTCTTTGCCTGTCACTTATTTATTTTAAATGCTGTGCTCTATCTGGCACCGGGACACTCATAGGCAAGAACAGTCCCTCGGGAGGGGGGCGGTGCAGCTGGGGTCCCTCCAGGCAACTCCAAGGCATGAGCTTCTGCGCATGCGCAACCCGCAGCTGCGGGGTTCCCCTCGCATTAGCCAAGGGACTCGGTGCCCGAGAGCTCCCCTTCCCGAGGGCTCACTGTCCTACCTTGCATAGGCAACCTGATGGGTATTGCACCTGCCCTGGGAGGCACTAGATGAAGATGGGTGAGAAGCTTTCCTCCAAGCTGCCCTTGAACATGACCTGGGGCAGAGATGACAGCCAGGATGCCGCGGAGTGCATGTGCCCAGTCCCTATTCACCCTGAGCCTGATCCAGGCCCCAGCCAGAGGCAGTGAGTGAGTGGGCAGAGGGGTGGGGGAAGGCAAGGTGGACCTGGGATGTCAGAGGATGGAGAGAGGGGCTGGGGAGCTGCTCTAGGGAGGCCCGGAAGCTGGGGGAGACAGGATATCACAAGAGCTGAGGATCAAGTCCCCAGAGTATGCTCCATTATCCCGTTAGATGTCACCTACAAAACACAAAGTGAAAGATAAGAACATTGAGAAGTTGCGATAGTGACCACAAAGCATTAACCCCAAGTGTGGGGCCTTCAGAGTGTGGGCTCTGGTCAGATGCCCCCAGGCTGGCCCTGCCTGCAGAGGAAAGGAGGAAATGAAGAGGGAGGCAAGGAAGGGAGACAGAGAAGGAACAAGTTGAGTGCAGTGGCCCACACCTGTAGTCCCAGTACTTGGGAGGCTGAGACAGAAGGATTGCAGGTTTGAGGTCAGGGTGCAATACCTTGGCAGGATCTTGTTTCAAAATAATAAATAAAATGGGGTTGGGGGTATAGCTCAGTGGTAGAACACCCCTGGGTTCAATCCCCAGTACCATCAGAAAAAGGAAGGAAGGAAGGTGGGAAGGAAAGAAGGAAGGAAGAATCAAGAGCAGTAGTGTGATCATCATAGCAGTGATAAGACCCTCTCCAAATTGACTTGCCAGAGAGTTTCCAATCAGAAACAAAAACACAGTGGCAGGTTCTGAATCCTGCCCGGTCATTGCTCAGGAGAGTCTGAAAATGGGCAAAATCCCTGCACACTGGGCCAGGATAAAGCTGTGTTTCTACAAGAGCAGAAGAAACCCTGTGAGTAGCTGTGGGGTCCTCCCTCCCCTGATGGCCCTCAACATTTCTGGAAGACAACTAAGTGGCCTATACCTCCTGATGCCCTGATGTGACGGCGTTTGGTGTTGAAGTCCTCACCCCTAGTGGGATCAGCATCTCTGAAGGTATGCCCTAGGGGAGAGCACTGGGCACACCTATCCAGGTGTCCCACAGGAGTCGTGGGTAAGCAGGCTGGAGGGTAAGATGCCACGGGCAGCAGGGTAGAGGGGCCCGGCCCAGCAGGAGAAGGGCCGAGCAGGTGGCTAAGCAGCTCCGACTCTCCAGATGGTAGTGTGGACACAGGAAGGGATGCGGTGGGATCTGCATTCTGCAAACCCATTATCTGTACATCCCTTTCCAGTCTCAGTGCCACACACTGGCACCCTGGCCTCCGTGGTACCCTCATCATACAGAACAGGAAACTGGCTCTGGGAGATTAAGTTACCTGTGCAGATGCAAATGGTGCATTAGGGCAGATCCTGAAGCCAGGGCTCCCTCTACCCTCCCCTACTGAGGTGAGATGGGCAGGGCCTGCTGAACCCAGCAGAAGGGCCTTGTCCCAGGCCCTGTGCTTTGGAAGACTCTGCCTGCCCTCCCCTGGCTGTGGTCCTCCTGTAGGATCACAAGTCTCTGGGGCCTAGGGGATATGCCCACCCAGGCCCCTGACCCCTTCTGGACCTCACTCCTGCAGAGTTCAGGTTCCCTGCCCACATGGCCCCAAGCCCATTTCCAGGGCCACTTGTCCCAGGCCTTCCTCCAAGGACAAATTCTAGAGCCAGCATGTCCACTCCTCGGCCATGGCTGTCGGTGGTGGGCGAGGACTGAGCTGGGGTGTACAGGGTGATGTCTGTGGGTGAAGCCCCTCAGTATGGGAAGGAGCCAGGGTAGGGAGTAGACGGGGGCTGGCTCACGACCTACCACCTTGTCCTAGAGCAGAACTCTGAGGTGTCTAAGAGTCCCTCATTTCAGCTGGGTTTTCCAGGTCACTAACAAGGTACACTTGTCCAGTACCATGGTTTGTCCCCCAAAATTCATGTAGCAGAAAAGTAGCCTCCAATGCAATGGTGTTAAGAGGTAGTGAGACCTTTAAAAAGTGATTCAGCTGGGTGTGGTGGTGCATGGCTATAAATTCAGTACTTGGGAAGGCTGAGACAAGAATATCACAGGTTCAAGGCCAGCCTCAACAACTTAGACCCTCAGCAACTTAGCGAGACTGTTTTAAAAGAAAAAATAAAACGGTTGGGGTTGTAGCTTGGAGACAGAATGCCCCTGGGTTCCAACCCCTATCCCCCCACCTACCCACACACACACACACAAAAGGAGAAGTAATTAAGTCACGGGGGATCCACTCTTAGGAAGGGATTAATGCCTGCTTTTCAAGAGTGGGTTAAGTCTTGAGGGACTGCATTAGTTACCAATCAGAGAAGGAATTGTTATAAAGTAAGGTTACCCCCTGTGTTTTGGCCTCTTTGTACAAACTCATTTCCCACCTCCAAAACAGTAAGCCAAAATAAACCTCTTTTCTTTTTTTTTTTTTTTTTTTTTTTTGCAGTACTAGGGATTGAACTCAGGGGGGGGTTCTACCTCTGAGCTATACCCCCAGCCCTATTTTTTATTCTTTATTTTGAAATAGGGTCTCACTAAGTTGCGGAGTGCCTCACTAGGTAGCTGAGGCTGGCCGCAAACCTGGATCCTCCAGTCTCAGCCTCCCAAATGCTGGGATTACAAGTGTGCACCACCACGCCCAGTTACTTCTTTTCTTTATAAAGTTTCTTACCTCCAGGATTTTGCTACAGCAACACAAGGCAGACATCTATTTTGGAAAACAGGACTGACTTATTGAGCTGTTTGTTACCTCGATCATAATCTATAGATATTTAGCCTTGAGCACGTGGCCTCCACTTGTCTTGTGTTCTGAGCCTTGGACAGGAGTGACTCGTACATGGGACAAGCACCATTCCTCAGAGAAGAAGCAAAAAGTAACTGTCTTTTGTCCCATGTCCCATGAACCCACTCTCTATACCTGTTCCTTCTCTCCTCTGCTGAAATCCAGGCAGGTCCCACTGCTCTTCGGGTTTCCCTTAGTAGAAAGAACTCTCCCACTTCAAGAATTAATATAAAACTTGGTCATTTATCCAAATTAAAACTTCTGCCTCCTCTAGGAGGGGTGGAGTATGGGGCCCCTCCTCTGATTCTCTTTCCTTGGGCTCTGGTCACTCTCTGCTGTTTGGGTCTCTTTAGGGGCATATGGAGGTGAGGAGGGAGATAACAGATGAGGCCCCTAACAAACATCCCGGGGAAGTAGGGCGGGAGAGACTTGCATAACTTAAACAGTTTCACAAATGTGAGTATTATCCTTAGTGGGGAAGTACAGACAGGACCCAGGAAGAAGAATGAGAAGAAGAAGAAGAGGTGGAAGAGGAGGAGGAAAGAATAAGAAAATTGGGATGGGGGCTTAGTCCTTAAGACAACCAATGAATGTTACATTTCCCCTTAGCTTTTATTTGGCATCTGAACAACTCTGGTTGACAACAATCATTATTGAACCATATGCAAAGCTCTAAGATTCTACTGGAAGTGACCCCTAAGCAATTGGAGGCCTCTTCTTTTTTGCCAAAGTAGCTCGAAAGGAGGGGTTCACAATGAGCTTCTGACAAAGGTAACCAAATTGCACACCTCTGGGTAAAACTAGATGCCCTTAGCATATGTCAGACCCAGATGCCCTGCCCTAGGGGGTGGCCCAAGCGTATACACACACACACACACACACACACACACACACACGAACACAAACTGTATCAAACATCAGTCTCCAACAAGGAGAAACAGCAGTGAAAGAAAGGAAGACTGCTTGCCAAGAAATAGCTCTGTCGCTCTGCTTGTCAACCCAGCCCACGCCCCTGCAAACACATGCATGGAAGCAAAGCAGAGGCCAACCCTGGGAAGAGCACAGTGCAAAGGCCGTGCCCAAGCCGCCCGCTTCTAGGGCTTTGCATTCCCAGGACAAGGGCCACCTGTGATGGATGGTTCATGAGACAGAGGAATGTGGGACACCCAGGCCAGCTCGAGCCTGTAGCTCACCCAGGCGGGAATCAAATGCCTGCAGTGCCCACGCTGGGCTGGGGCTTGCGGCGGAAAGGCCCCAGTGGTGCTCTGGAGGATCAGCCCCAAGCTCCTTGACACCTTGCAGTATCCTGCTCAGGAATCCATTTTCCACAAATTCATCTACCTCCTTCCCGAACCTATTCAATATCTGCACCCTGCTCCAATCCCCAGGGAAGGAGTCTGAAGATGACCTTTGTTTGGGCCTCTCTTTGTGCTAAAACAGTCCTTTCCAAGTTTTTGCAGAGGTTCTTGAGTTCCAGGCCATCAAACACCAAAACCAGGTCCCCATTTATTGACTCCCCTCATGAACTTCACCTCTAGCTCCTCTAAGCAGGTATGTCCCAGGCTGCAGACACACACACACACACACACACACACACACACACACACACTCTCACACACACTTTTGTATTACAAAAGTAATGCATCAATAAATGCTCCTTGTAAAACATGCAGACAGAAGGGAAATAGGGTACATTTGACCTTTGGTGGCCACTGGGGATCTGCTCCAGGACCTGTCCCCCAACCCAGGATACTAAATCCACAGATGCTCAAGTCCCTTATATAAAGTGGCATAACAGGCATGGTGGTGCACGCTTGTACTCTCAGAACTTGGGAGGCTGAGATAGGAGGATCTCAGGTTCACAACCAGCCTCAGCTACTTAGTGAGACCCTCTGCAACTTAGTGAGACCCTGTTTCAAAATAAAGAATGAAAAATAAGGCTCAGGGTGTAGCTCAGAGGTAGAATGCCCCTGAGTTCAATCCCCAGTACAGAAAAAAAAAAAAAATAGGACTGAGGGTGTAATTCAGAGGTCGAATATCCCTGGGTTCAATCCCCAGTACCGAAAGAAATATAAAGTAGCATAATATCTGCATAGAACTTGCACACATCCTGTATATGACACACCATTTCTAGATGACTGTAATGTAAATGATACATAAATAGCTGTCATACTGTGTTGTTCAGAAAATAGTGACAAGAATAAAGTCTGTATGTGTTCAGCACAGACTTGTATTTTTGTTGTTTTTAATCCTAGATTGGCTGAATCTTCAGATGCAAACCCACAGGTATGGAGGCTGACTCTAGCCCTCTGGTCTAGTCCCAGGCGCCTCTGTATAGTTAACTGCTGAAAATAGTTTCCTAGAAACTTTTTCTGGACATTAATATGCCTAGATGTAGGTCCATTTTGCTTTGTTCTGTTTTCGTGTGTGTGTGTGTGTGTGTGTGTGTGTGTGTGTGTGTTATGGGGGATTGAATCCAGGGATGTTCTACCTCTGAGCTATATCCCTCCCCAGCCCTATTTTATTTTTAAATTTTGAAACAGAGTCTTGCTAAGTTGCTGAGGGTCTCAATAAGTTGCCCAGGCTGACCTCAAACCTGCCACCCTCCTGTCAACCTCCCAAGTACTGGGATTAGAGGCATGCACCATCCCTCCCAGATTATTTTGTTTTTCTATAAATGAGATCATGTTATACATATTATTCTGCAACTTGAAAAGCTTATTCATTAGACTGTCCTCATATGGAAGTGTGCAGAGGCCATACTCATACTACTGTGGGTGTTTGGAGAATTCTCCTAACAGACGCCTCTAAGGAAGTATTTCCAAACAAAATGAGGGAAATAGAATCTCATACAAATTTTTCCGGAAGCACTTTTAGGCTTTCCTGGGTGCCGCCTTTTCCAGCCACGAAGTGTCCTTTGCTCCCAGCAGGAAACACCCCTGTCTCCTTGCTGTAGGGCATTGCGGAATTCAACACCGTAGTCCCAGGCTTTGGTAAATACCAAAGGGGGAAGAGAACTGAGACCTGTCTCTTGGTTTTCATAAGCAGAGTAGAGCGATAGGACACACTGGATCTGGAGATGGAAGATAAAGGGTCCCCTGAACTTGGGGAACTCTCTCCGGGCCTCAATTTCCTCTGTCAAAGAAAAGATAGTACTTTAACCTTTATCCCCGGGGTGGTTTAAGAACCAAAAGAGAGAACGCACAGGTACAGGTGTGCGGGTTGTGGGGAAAGGGTAAGTTCAAGCAAAATTTAATTGGGCGCTCTCCGTTTTCTGTGGGAATTTAAATGCGGGTACCCACTCAGCTCAAACCATCTGGAGGTGGCCAAGACGCCACCTGCCGGCGGAGAAGGAGACTGCCGGCGGGTCCTGGCACCAAGGGTGGGTGACCCCGCTCCCCTCCCGGGTGGATCCCGGACCGCGCCAAATCCCCTGGTGTCCTGAGAGTTGTAGCCGAGGCTCCTCCGAGGCCTCGTCCCCAAACTCTGGAGGAAATGGCCCCTCCAGTGTCCCGAGCGGCCGACCAGAGAGGCAGGGGACCCGGACGCACGGCCTTGGCCACCCCGGGAACTGCTCCCCAACACAAAGCCGCGGCCGCGCAGGTGAGCGCGGCGGGGCCACGTGAGCCGGGGAACGTCGAGGGGCTGAGCCTCGAGGCCGGGGATCCGCGGGCGCCCCCTCCGCGCGCCCCCGCCGCTCGGAGCCCGGAGCCGAGGGGCTAAGGGTGGGAAAGCCAGGACCTCAAGGGAGAGGGTGGGCGCGGCCCCAGCTCACCGAAGTCCCGGCCCGCGCGCCCCCAGCCCTCGCCATCGCGCCTTCGAGTCCCCAGGTTCCAACCGCCCCGCTCCCCCAGCCGCAGCACCCCAGCGCTGGATCGCCCCAAGGTCCGCCGTCGCGGCCGCCCCGCGCCCCCAGGCCCCGCCGCCCCGCGCTACTCACCGGCGGCTCGCGTAGCCGCTGCCCGGGGAGCCGGCGCCCGGCTCGGGGTAGCCGTGCTGCTGCAGGGCTGCGGCCGGGAAGGGGTAGAGGAAGCCGGTGGCCAGCGCCGACCCGCACAGGCAGCAGCACGCCCACGGCAGGAGCAGAGCCAGCTTCATCTTGCGCGGGGACCCGGAGCCCCGGGCGCGAGGACCAGCAGGAGCGCACCGGCGGCCGGACCGAACCCGCGGCCCGGACGCGGAGCGGAGGGAGCCGGCCGCGAGCACGCCCGGGTCCGAGCTGGAAGTGTCTGGGCGGGGGGCGCCCACGCCTCTCCGGGGCCGCCTTTTCAAATTCGGCGAGGTGGGCTCTGCGCCGTCAAAGGGGGCGTGGGGCTTTCTCTTTAACCCTCGGCACTCCGGGGCCGAGGAGGCGACGGTGGCCGCAGAGCTGGGGTGTGGACTCCGCTGGGGATCGCAGGAGCCGCGGGCTCCCAACGCCAGACCTTGGGGTCATCAGACACACTTGGGAACCTTTCCAAACAAACCGTCCTCAGGTCTGCTCAGGCGCGGGGAGCACACGTTCGGTGCCTGGCAATCTCACTTGGACCTTGCGGTTTCATCTCAGTACTGCCTTCTGCATGAGATGGTACCACTCCCATTTTTCAGAGGTGGAAACTGAGACTCAAACAATGTTAAATTAGAGAAAAAAATGCATGTTTCCGCTCCTTATGCAAAGTTCTTCAGGCTGAAACACTGTGTGTCTGTGAGCAGCCTGTCTGTCCAACTTCTCCGAATCTAACCCCCTTTGACCCTCAGGCCCCATCTTGCCAGCTGGCTCTGCAAAGTGAGAATCACCAAGAGCCATCCCCTCAGGAAAAGGGCCCTGGGGAAGATGTAATGCAATTCCACCTTTTACAGATGGAAACGCGGAATTCTAAGACACATACTGAGCTCAAGTCCAGCCTGGCCTTTTCTGGGCTTGGATATGGGTTGACCAGACATCCAGCCTGCAGTTTACTCCCCAGGTTGGGATCCTTTTTCTAACTCTCAAAGGCATCCTAAGGGCTAGTAGAGCCTTTGCCTGGCTCCTGCCCCTGTTAAAAGCGGGAAGCTTCCAGTCTGTAAAATGCCTATAGGACTGGAGAGAAGCCATCAAAATATGGAAGCGCTTAATGGATCGCAGCACATTTTGTAAAAGGACTGTGGGATTCTTGTTAGGGGAAGACATGAAGACACTGTTGAAAATAAAATGTGGTGGGACTGGCCAGCTCTCACCACTTGCCATCTTGTTACGTGCCTGGATATGTCCCCAAATGTACACATGCCATTTGAGTACATATCCCAAGATACCACGTCAACCCCTTCATCCCTAAATTACCCATCCTCTTCACTCAATTCCCTTGAATCCCAAACTTAGCTTTTTTCTTGTTTTCTCCTATTAAAGATTGAACCCAGGAGCAGTCTAGACCCTCCAACCCTATTTTATTTTGAAAAAGGGTCTTGCTAAGTTGCTGAGGGGCTCACTAAATTGTTGAGACTGGCCTCAAACCTGCAATCCTCCCGTCTCAGACTCCCAAATCAACTGGGATTGCAGGCATGCACCATCATGCTTTGCTCAATCTCAGTGTGTGAGTGTGTGTGTGTGTGTGTGTGTGTGTGTGTGTGTGTGTGTGTGTGTGTTTACTGGGGATTGAACCCAGGGACATTCTACCTCCAAGCTACATTCCCAGCCCTATTTCATTTTTTTATTTTGAAACAGGTTCTCACTAAGTTGCAGAGACCTCACTAAGTTGTGAGGCTGGCCGTGAACCTGCGATCCTCCTGCCTCAGCCTCCCAAGTACTGAGATTACAGGCATGAGCCACTGCACGCAGCTCAAACTCAGCTTTTTAAATAGAATGTCTGTACTTTCCCAAGTCTTGGGTCTCTCTGGGTCTTGGAGGCAGGTCAGCTAAGAGTAGACAGCCCCCTACTGGGAAATGTAACTTGAACCTGAGGATTCACTTCCTTCCTCTCACCATCCATCCCTCCCCGGAGGCCTAAAAGATTTGGAGAATTTGGATTATCAGGGGATTTTTCGTGCCTCCCCCAAAAGGAATCTGAACTGTGCTCCTTGGGCAGTTGGCCAACACCTAATAAATGAGGTCATTCCCCCCAGGATTTGTAAGCATTCTGTCTTCTACCTTCCCTCCTATACTTGCATAATGAGATCCAAAAGACCAGAGAAATTCCATGTCGCTGTTAGCTGGCTTTACACTGCAGGCATTACAGTAAGGGAACAGGAATTTTGTTTCTAGCTTAAACTCATTTTTCCAGCGCCCTGGGCTACACCCAGGCTGGAAGGACTGAGGAGAAATGAGGGGAAACACCAATCTATGTGGCACAGGTTCTTTTGGGACAAACGTCTTTAGGAAAGGAATGAATGCATCCCAGAAACTGCAGGACTGAGGCAATGGTCCAGGTTGGTCCACTTCTTCATATCTGGGACAATAAACTCATTCTGGCCCCCAGGCAACTCCCGTGTGCCTGGCCCTGTGCTACCCGTAGCAACAGCTGTTGAAGACAGAAATAGCATGGTCATCACCCTGAAGGTGATTACTCTATGCTTCAGGAAGCCATTAAAGCGGGCCTTTTTCCTTCAAAAGACAGCCAGCTGACAGTCTCGACAGATGTTCTGCAAACAAGGGGAGGTTCCATTTAGATGATGAAGGCTAAATAGACAAAGATGCATGAAATCAATAAAAGAAATGTGATGTTACCCACACCGCCCAGAGCCAGAGTCCCAGGTCTGCCCGTGGCTCGTCTGCTGACTTGTTGTGTGATCTGGAAAAGCCCATCCCTCTCTGGTCCTCCCTAGCATCTTCATTTGTAAAGGGTAGAGAGTGAGTTGGTCTTGTCTCTTCTGCATCATTCCCTTCTCCCTTTGTTGTGTGTACGCGCTCGCATATGATTGTGTGTTACTAGGGATTGAACCCAGGGGCACTCCACTACCGAGTGACACCCCCCAGACCTTTTTATTTATTTATTTCATTTTGAAACAGGGTCTCACTAAGTTGCCAAGGCTGGCCTTCAAATCTGTGATCCTCCTGCTTCAGCCTCCCAAGTGCTGGGTTACAGGCCTATGCCACCATGCCTGGCTCCTCTTCTTCTGCTCTGGTCTCCAAGGGAGCTGTGGACACACACAACTGTTGGGAGCTGTCACTCTTGCAGGCAAGGTTTTTTGCTGCAATGTCACCCAGCTGGGTTGTGGGAGCCAAGAAAAATGGAGAATTTTTCTACCCTACTCTCCCCTTCCCCAGATAACACCAGCTGGTAGAGTCCAGCTCCACCAGCATCAATGTATGACATGGGACAAGACATCTAACCTTTCTAAGCATCCTCATCTTTGAAATCAGAATACCTGGGCATGGTGGCCCATACCTGTGATCCTAGCACTTGGGAGGCTAGTTTGAGGTTTGAGGCTAGCCTTAGCAACTTAGCAAAACCCTCAGCAACTTAACAAGTCCCTGTTTCAAAATAAAAAAATAAAAAAGGGCTAGGGGGTGTATCTTGGAGATAGAATGCCCCTGGGCTCAATCCCCAGCACCAAAAAGAAGAAAGAAAAAAAAGAAGACAGTACCTAATTTATGGATTCGCTAAAAACATATAATGAACTATTCGCATAAAGTGCTTGGCACAGTGCGCCTGACACATTGTCATACTCAATAAATATTAACAACTCTTATTGTTTCCAGGGCTTTGGTGAGAGATGAAGTTGAAGGATACCGCACATCTCAAATCCCCAGAGCAGGGCTGGCCAATTTGTTCATACCCAGCAGTATTAGGAGCCTTCTCAAAGGACAAAACTTGGCATATCTTATTCCATGGTCAGCAATTTAAAATAAAACTTTTATGTTAAAACAAACATAGATCTGGGTGTGGTTGTGCACACCTATAATCTCAGTACTTGGGAAGCTGAGACAGGAGCATCACAGGTTCAAGGCCAGCCTCAACAACTTAGCAAGAACCTCAGCAACTTAACAAGGCTCTGTTTCAAAATAAAAAGGGCTGGGAGTGTAGCTCAGAAGTAGAATGCCCCTGGGCTCAATCCCCAGGACTGCACATATTTATATAGCATTGAATAGAAGGTACCATTTACATTCTTTTTAAAGATAAAATATGCATGTGGTGGGCGGCAAAAGTGGGAAAGTTTGAGCAGCCCTGAAATAGAAGGACTCCGTGGAGAATCCTGGAAAGGCAATTGAGTTTTTTCTGCCTTAGATTGTTCCTTGCTGCTGTTGCTACAGCTGCCACCTCCACCCCCGCAGCGCTGCCTCAGAGGACACTCGTACCCTGGTCTCGGTATTTCAAAACTGCCCTTGGCATTCCTGAAAGACAGCTACAACTTCCGGAGAGGTGGAGCCACTGTTAGATTCCAATGGCCCAAGAAACCCAGCATCTGAGGCTTGGGATGGAGCCCCAGTTTCAGAGCAGGCTCCGTTCTCCTCACAACCCTGAAACGAGGTTACAGCGGAAACAAGAAGAATAAGTTCCACTGCAGACAAAATGCTTTCTTGACCAACCAGGACAGCAATTCTCATCATCCCCATTTTACAGACGGGACCAGGGAGGAGTGACTTTTCCAGAATCTCATGTTCTTCCCATTATATAAGTGGGGAAGTGCCTTAGAAATGGGGCAACCACACAAGAAGGAATTTTTTTTTTCTGTTACTAGGGATTGAACTGGAGACATTCTACTTCCAAGCTACACCTTCAGGCCAATTGATCGATTGATTGATCGATTGATTGATTGATTGAGGTACTGGGGATTGAACCCAGGAGTATTCTAACTCTGAGCTATACCCCCAGCCCTATTTTATTTTTTTCTTTTGAAACAGGGTCTCACTAAGTTGCTGAGGGCCTTACTAAATTGCTGAGGCTGGCCACAAACCTGCAATCCTCCTGTCATATCCTCCCAAGTACTGGGATTACAAGTGTGAGTCACCACGCCCGGCTTGATTTTTTTATTTTGAAACAGGGTCTCACTAGGTTGCTGAGAGTCTTGCTAAATTGCTGAGTCTGACTTCAAACCTGCAATCCTCTGAGCCTCCCAAGTGCTGGGATTACAGGCATGCACCATCATGCCTGATTCTGATTTCTTGATGGGACCAGGCAAAGGACAGCAGAGGAGCCACAACCATTATGTTTCCAAACCTTTCTGATAAGAGAATCTCACCACCAGCGTCCTCTTCAGCAGACAGAAAGCAGATCTTCACTTCTGCTGAAGTCAGCAGAGACAATCTCCAAGCAAAGAAGTGAAGAGTCATCAAACTGAGGCCAAGGTAAATACTGACCTCTTGGCATAATAAACCCTCCTGTTAATCTAAAACAGGAATCTCCCTCCACCACCATCCTCCCCCGATGGCCCTACAGGACATGGATTCTACAATTTTCCCAGAAGTTCAGGAAGGCAGCAATAGGAGCTGCATGGTTGCCATACGGAGTTCTGCAGCGGCCCCTGCTCCGGGCTGCTCTGGGTCCCAGAATAATACAGGCATGGGCTGGAGTGAGCTCCAGGGAGCAGAAGAGTCACATCCAAAGGACTTCATGGCGAGACCAGAATGTGATGTGGATATTATGCAAGATCCCAACTCTGAATTTTTTTCTTTACCTGGAAGCCCCAACCGGTAAAAGTGATCACTTTTTTTTTTTTTTTTTTTTGGTACTAGGAATTGAATTCAGGAGCACGGTTGTTGTTGCAGTACTGGGGATTGAACCCAGGGGCATTCTACCTCCGAGCTACACTCCCAACCCTATTTTTTATTCTTTATTTTGAAACAGGGTCTCACTAAGTTGCAGAGGGCCTCACTAAGTAGCTGAGGCTGGTCGTGAACCCGGATCCTCCTGTCTCAGTCTCCCAAGGACTGAGATTACAAGCATGCCCAGTTTTCATTTGTTGTTTTGAAACAGTCTCACCAAGTTGCTAAGGCTGGCCTCAAACCTGGGATCCTACTGTCTCTGTCTCCCAAGTATTGGGATTACAGGTGTGCACCACTGAGCCCAACTATGAATGTTTCTTTGCAGAGCACACCTGTAATGGTCAGTCTGCCTGTTTCCCCAAACATTGACCAGGAACTAGAAGATCAGAAGACAGCTAATTAGAGGGCTGCCATAGTAGTCCATGATCTTAAACAGAAGTTTGAAAGGGGAGGAAAAAAAGCGTTGAAAGTACAATTTTAAAAAATACTTAAAAAAAAAAAAAAGATGAAAATTGCTTTAAAAAAAGGAGCCAGGCATGGTGGCACATGCTTGTAATCCCAGCATTTGGGAGGCTGAGACCGGAGGATCCAGGTTTGCGGCCAGCCTCAGCTACCTAGTGAGGCACTCCGCAACTTAGTGAGACCCTGTTTCAAAAATAAAGAATAAAAAATAGGGCTGGGTGTATAGCTCGAAGGTAGAACACCCCTGAGTTCAATCCCTAGTACCACACACACACACAAAAGGAGCCAATGCTGAAAACCCAACTCAAAAGTGGTGATAGGTCCAACCACTCGCTAATGTAGCCACAGCTAAACAAGTGCTTCCCAGCTTCCCAGGGAGCTTAACAAGATCATCTCGTGCAAAATGAAGAGGGGACTAAAGATATTAAATAGGAGGAGGCACTACTCGGGAGAGTGTTGATCCTTTAGGATATTCCCTGGCACAGGCATGAAGACAGGAAAGAATTTAGACACAACGAGTCCACATCATGATGTCCCCCCAAAAGTGCCCGGAGTACCTGCTCCACTGCCCAGTTCAGCCCTTGTGGCTCCCAGCAAGAGAAATAGGATAAAAAAAACAGTGATGCAGGTGGAGGAGAGCCTCAGGGTAAGGAAGTGGCTAGAGGCTGGGGTACCAGGGAAGATGGACTTGAAAAAGAATGGCCAGTGAAAAAGTGATCCAACTCTCCAAAACTGTGCAGGAAGAGCACAGTTGTTCTTAGAGCACCAAGGATGAATTCAAAGCCAAAAGATGGAAGATCTCAGCTAAAAATAAAGAAAATCTCTGTAATAGGATTGTGACAGTTGGATTTTGCTGCATAGGAGGGGATGAGTTCCCCATCTTAAGAGGTATCCAAGCATATAGAGGATCTGGTGCTGTAGAGAGAGGCCTTGGAGAAGGAAGGCTTTAGACGTGGGAGGGGGGATGAGCAGCACAAAGACAAAGTGTGGGCTTGTGGGCTGGGCTGGGGTGTTGAGGAATAGGGGGGCTGGGTCCCAGCAAGAGGGGCATGCCCAGCCACTGCACCTGTGCACGCTCCGGGCACATGCACTGTGAAGGCCCCTGCAAGAGCTGGGCTGTGGCCATCTGCAGCCAAGTGAGCCAGGGCTTTGCGTCACAACATGGTCTGTCCCCCAACACTTTCTTTCCTGCCTCCCAGACTCTAAGTTCCCATCCTCACCTCCAGATCTGCCCTGGAAGCCCAGGCCTCAGAAGAAAATCCTTGAGAAGTCATTTGTGGGGCTTTGGCAGATGAGGCTGAGACTAGCAGTGACAATAGGGAGTTTAGCCAGGAAGCAACGCCAAAGTCAAGTACAAACAATGAAACATGACATGGAGCAAGTGCTGGAGCCCAGCGATCGCTGAGAGGGTGGCAGTGCCATGGCTGGGTCAGGAGCATGGCCCGACCACCGGCGGCACCTGCACCTTCATATCCCAGGCACTCAGGCTTCACCAGGGTCTTTGTTTTACACAATCTATGACACTTTCCCTGTGCTGTTTGGGAGGTATGTTTTGCTGAAAACCAGAGAGGAAGGCAGGTCTTGTCTCCTAAGAGTATCTTTGCATTGATACTAAACCCAGAAGAAAGAGAATGAAAATGTTCCCAGGCTGAGCGTGGTGGTGTATGCCTGTAATCCCAGTACTTGAGAGGCTGAAACAGGAGGATCGCAGGTTCCAGGCCGGCCTCAGCAACTTAGCAAGACCCTGTTTCAAATTTTAAAATAAAATAAAAGGTTTGGGAGTATAGCTCAAGAGGTTGGATATTCCTGGGCTCAATCCCTAGTGCAAACAAAAATAAATAAATAAAAAAAAGAAAGAAAGGAAATGTTGTTCCCCTTGATAAGACTGCGGTTTACTTCTATAAAGTATCTGTTTGAAGTTGGACAAAGTTCTAGATAAGCCCCTGGTAGAGAAACCAGAAAATAAAATAAAAAATAAAAGCAGTTGTAGTGGAACACTGATTCCAAAGTCCTTCATGGAGACCAAGAAAGTCTTGTGGAGTTACCTTCGGTTGGAAAAACAGATGATGCAGAATTAAAGGCTTCTGAAGGGAAACCCTTGCATGCTAAAGAGAGCCAAAAATTGCTCCAAGTATTTTTAAATTAAGGCATTATTAAAGCTCAGGCTTTGGTTGTGACCAGAAGACCCTGTCAAGTTAATCAAAATCTTATGAGAAGGAGGGGAACCGAGTGGAGAACCCACTTTGCTTCCAAGCCCCACACAGATGTTGGATTCCACACCGAGGTACTTTCAGCCTGATCGGTGTGCTCTCGCGGAGCCACCCAGAGTGACGTCAAGAAGCAGCCCTGTGAGGAGCTCCTTGGGTACCTCTTTGTGCTACCCAGAGGCCACTGCGTACCTAGTGCGTACCTAGCGCAGGTGCTCCAGGGCAGCTCCAGGGCAGCTCCAGCCTCATCCTGCTGATCCTATTTGGCTTCCCCACTGCCAGCAAGCATTCAGTCCCAATAGGGCTCCAGCTCCGCAGGATGCTCTGAGCAGTGTGTGTGTGGGGGGGGGGGGTTACTGGGGATTGAACCCAGGAGCATTCCAACTCCAACCTAACCCTAGCCCATTTCATTTTGAAACAGCATCTCATTAGTTGCTGAGAGTCTCACTATGTTCCTGAGGCTATCCCCAAACTTGCGATTCTCCTGTCTCAGTCTCCCATGTACAGGGTTTACAGGATGTGCCACCATGCCTGGCTCCTGGGTAACATTCTTAACTCCCCACACTCCAGTCTCTTTTGTCCGTAAAGTGGAAAGAATATTTTTACCTTGAGGCCACTGGAAAAATTCATACCTACGTATATTCTTATGCTCAATATTTGCAAAGAGCCTGACCTACAGAAGCTCAACAGGTATTCATTCTCTTTCTCATCTCCCTCCTCCCACCATCCTTAAGTGCTCTTCAGAAAAGAAAGTTCTAGAAGGGCATGGTGGTGGTGCACACCTGTTATCCCAGTACTTGCAAGGCTGAGATAGGAGGATTGTAGGTTCGAGGCCAGCCTCAGCAACTTAGTGAGACCCTGTTTTAAAACAAACAAATAAATAGGGCTGGGAGTGTAGCTCAAAGGTAGAACCCTCCTGGGTTTAATCCTCAGTTCTACTACCCCTCCCCCCCCAAAAAAATGGTTCTAGAAAGCAGATCATGTCATTTCCCTCCAGACTTTTTCAGGTGCAAAGGCTTTGGATTCACCTCACCTTGAACCTGAAGGTCAGGCCAAAGCCCCGTTGGCCTCATCCCTTGCCATAGCTGCTCTCCTTGCAAACCTGCCATAGTTCCTCATTGATGACAGAATAAATTATGAACTCCCTTTGATTTGGCATTCAAAGCTCTTCACAACCTGGCCCTAAAATACCGTTCTAGAATTATCTTTTATTGATAGCTTGTGCATGCATAAATTCCAGGGCCAGCTGTACACACAGAGTTGGGAAATTGCACTATCCAAGATTAGATTGTCATGGATCAGTCCCCAGGATCCAGAGGTGAAGGGCAGATTTCTCGTCCTACAGAGCTTGTGGTGGAGATGAGGAGACAGATGAATGGACCCACGGTGCAAGCAGTGTGACACCTGCCAAGGAGACAGAAACACAGTGCGTGTGTAGGGAGTGCCAGGAGAGGACCTCACTGCTAGACAGGCCTGTGGGGGTAAAAGATGTCCCAGGAGAGCCTGAAGGGAGCTCAGTCCTAGGGATGAGCGGCATTCACCAAAGAGAAAGTGAGTAGGGCGTGCAGAAGTGTGGAACAGCCCAGAAGCTGGCTGAACAGAGAAGGTGTAGGACAAGTACAAAAGATGAGGCCAACGTGGTGGGGCCAGCAGGGGACACATGAGTAGGGGCTTAGGAGGCCAAAGCTATCCCATCCACAGAGGATGGGGCACCCCTGGAGGTTATGAAGCAAGAGCAATAAATGGTCAGTTTCAAGTTTCAGAAACTTTTCTCTGGCTGCAAAATGTAGAGCAAATAAGAGCAGAAAAGCTAAAGCTGGAATACCAGTTCGAGGACTCTTGCAGAAACCCCAACTAAAGGTGCTAAGAGTAAAGCTGAAATATCAGTGGAGACAGCGAGGAGGGAATAGGTCCAGGAGAATCCACAGGATTGCTGGCCAAGTAGAGCTGTGCTGTCCAATATGGTGGCCGCCAGCATCAACTGGCTGTGGAGCTCTGGACCCATGGCTGGTCCTCAGTGAGAAGCTCTGTAAGTGTAGCAGCACTCTTACCAGATTTTGAAAAACTTGTTCAAAAAAACTGTGTGTGGGTGGGGGCAGTATTGAACTAAGAGCATTCTACCTCCAAGCTACATCCCTAGCCCTTTTTTTAATTTAATTTTTTTGCTTATTTGTTTTGAAGCAGAGTCTCAATAGGTTGCTTAGAGTCTTTCTACATTGCTAAGAGTAGCCTCAAACCTGCAGTCCTCCTGTCTCAAGCTCCCAAGTACTGGGATTTACAGGCATGCATCACCAAACCTGGCCAAAAGTTGTTTTTTTTTTTTTTAATGTAAAATATCTCACTAATATTTTTATATTGTTTTCATGTTGGAATTATTATGTTTTGATATATGGGGCTAAATAAGATTAAAATTAATTTTACTTCTTTCTTTTAAATGTCTTCAATATGGCAATTAGGAATTTCAAAATCACATTAAAAGCATATGTTAAGCTGGGCACAGTGGCCCACGCCTGTAATCCTAGTACTTGTGAGGCAGAGACAGGAGAATCACAGGTTCAAGGCCAGCCTTAGTAACTGTTTCAAAACTAAAAAATAAAAAAGGGCTGAAAGTTTGGGTTCAACCCCCAGTGCCACCAAAAAAAAAAAAAAAAAAAAAAAAAGCATATGTTGTAATTCTATAGGCTAGTGCTAGATTAGAGGGACTATGAAGTGGAAAGAAATGGAAGATGGAAGATGGCCCCTGGGTACAAAAAGAAAAAAGAGAGAGAGGAAGAGAGGAGGAAGAAAATATGCTAGACATTTGGATAAATATGTGAAATGTGGATTCAAAAGGTCCTCTTAAAGTCACCAACAGTGGGACCTCCAGACCTTCTGTGCCTCAGGATGTACAGCAATAGCAAGGACACAGCACCACCCACAAAGAATTCCTGTCCAAAATTTAAAATCAGAACCTAAATCTAAACAAGCATCTACCTTTAACCATCGATTTGTAGGAAGTACAGGGGGCAGAGGAGCCAGTTAAACAACATCATAAGGAAGCAATCAGCCAAGTCTGAGTGCAGGACATTCCAGATGACCTGGGTTCTCCAAATATCAAGGGCAAGAAGAAAAAGAAGGAGGAGGAGGAGGAGGAGGAGGAAAAAAGAAGGTAGAGTGTCATAGATTAAAGGAGACTTACTAAATGCAATGTGGATTGGATCCTGGAACAGAACAAGGACATTGATGGAAAAACTGAAGAAATGCGAATAAACACTGAAATGTAGTTCATGGTAATGTACCAATGTTAATTTCTTAGTTTTGACAAATGTACTATGGTTGTGTAAGATTTTAAAATGACGAACAACCAGGCTATATGAGGACTCTCTGCATTAGCTTTAGAGCTTTTCTGTAAATCTAAAATTATTTTTTAAAAATTTATTTAAAAAGAGAAAGATTAAGCTGGGTGTGGTGATGCACGCTTGTAATCCTAGTACTTGGGAGGCTGGGACTGGAGGATCCAGGTTCGTGGCCAGCCTCAGCTACTTAGTGAGACCCTCTGCAACTGAGTGAGACCCTGTTTCAAAATAAAGAATAAAAAATAGGACTGGGGATATAGCTCAGAGGTAGAATGCCCTTGGGCTCAATCTCCAGTACTGCAAAGGAAGGAAGGAAGGAAGGAAGGAAGGAAGGAAGGAAGGAAGGAAGGAAGGAAGGAAGGAAGGAAGGGAGGGAAAGATTTAGCTGAATGTGGTGGTACATGCCTATAATACCAGTACTTGAGAGACTGAGACAGGAGGATTGCAGGTTCAAGGTCAGCCTCAGCAACTTAGCAAGACTCTGTTACAAAAAATAAATAAATTGGGCATGATGTCGCACCCTTGTAATCAGGACATGGGAGGCTGAGACAGGAGAATTGAAGGTTCAAGGACAGTCTCACCAAGTAGTGAGACTCTCATCAACCTAACAAGACCCTGTCTCCAAATAAAAATAAAATAGGGCTGGGAGTGTTGCTCAGTGGTAGAATGCCCCTGGGTTCAATCCCCAGTGCCACAAAAATAAAATAAAATAGGGCTGGGGGGTCTGGCTCAGAGGTAGAATGCCATTGAGTTCAATCCCCAGTACCAAAAAAAAAAAAAAAAAAAGAGAGAGAGAGAGAGAGAAAGATTAAAAAGTAAAACAGGCTGGGCATGGTGGCGCACACTTGTAATCCTAGCATTTGGGAGGCTGAGACCAGAAGATCTGGGTTCGCGGCCAGCCTCAGCTGCTTAGTAAGGCCCTCCGCAACTTAGTGAGACCCTGTTTCAAAATAAAGAATAAAAAAATAGGGCTGGGGGTGAATGCCTCTGGGTTCAATCCCCAGTACCACAAAAATAACAATAATAATAATAATAATAATAATAATAATAATAATAATAATAGGTAAAACAGAAGCCAGGCATAGAGGTGCATGTATGCCTGTAATCCCAGTACTTGGGAGGCTGAGATAGGAGGGTGCCAGGTTCAAGGTCTGTCTCAGCAACTTAGACTCTCGGCAACCTAGCAAGACCTTGTTTCAAAACAAAAATAAAATAAAATAGGGCTGGATGTCTAGCTCAGAGTTAGAATGCCCCTGGGTTTGATTTCCAGTACCACACAAACACAATGAGAAGCCTTTGTTTTGATCCTGGCCTGAAAAAAAATCAATCTGAAAACATCTTTTTTTTTTTTTTTTTATGTGAAAACATCTTTAAGATAATCAAGAAAATTTGAATATGAACTGGATATTGGATGATATGAAAGCATCATTGTTCATTTTATTAGGTGTGATAATGGCATGGTGGTTTTGTGTGTTTAAAAGCCCCTATCTGGTGAGCACATGTATTTAGTGGTGAAATGACATGCTGTCTGAGATTTGCTTTAAAATATTCTAGAAAAAAAAAAAAGCGTTGACGGCCAATAAAATGAGCCTGAAAAATGACTGATAACTGCTGAAATGGATGATGGGTATATATTTTAAAATTTTCACATTAGCAATTTAAGCAGGGAGAAAGGGAAGAAGGAAAAGAAGAAAGTGTTCTGCTATGGTTTAGATAATGGTTTGTTCCCCAGGGTTCATGTATTGAGACTTGGTCCTCAGTGTGGTAAGTAGGACCTTTACGAGGTGGGGCTTAGTAGGAGGTCATTAGGTCATTGAGAGCATTGCCTTGAAGAAGTAGTTCTTGCAAGATCAAGTTGTTATGAGAGCAAGCTCAACCTCTAGTTTCCTGTTTTGCAGTGTGCCCTTTTGCTCCTACACCCACTCCCACCATGATGCCCTCTGCCATGACATGGCCATCTCACCAGAGGCCAAATTGATGAGACTGCCCAATCTTGTGCTCACAGCATCCAAAACAGTCAGCTAGGGCTGGAGATGTAGCTCAGTGGTAGAGCTCTTGTATAGCACAAGTGAGGCCCTGGGTTCCATCCTCAGCACTGCAAAACAAACAAATAAACAACAATAACAACAAAACTATCAGCATAATAAATCTCTTTTCTTTATAAAGTTGCCTGCCTCTGGTACTTTGTCATAGCAACAAAAAGCTGACTAATATATTCTCTGCATATTCCTTTTCTCTGTCAACATATTTGGAGGCCTCCTTCTAAGATGGAATGGTCTAGTCACCAGCTATCTTTGCTTCCCTTAAGATTCACTACCGAGCCAGCAAGTGACATACTTTCTACCATAAAGATGACACCAAAAAGGGGAGCGTGGTACACAAGTGGAAGTGGTGAGGAGTTGGGTCCTGACACTGCACAGCCTTACTTCAAGCCCCAGATGGCCTCAAACAACTAAATCTCCATGCTTGGGCTGTACCTTCTGTCAAATAGAGATGATGATTATGATAGGATGTGCTGCATAGGTTGTTGAGGATTTAAAATGAGTTGTGTTGTGCAAAGTGTTCAAGTCTGGGTATGGCACAGAGTTTGGACTCAATAAATGTCAGCTGATTTCATTGTCACGGCTACAGATAGCTCTCTTCCACGTGAGGCCTCCTGGTCCCATATCCACTGCAAACGGATGGCCAGAGTGTTCTTGTCTCTGGCTTCCCCGCCTTCCCTGGGATTCGTAACGCATCCCATATGAACGTAGGAATCGCCTCCAGTCATTTGGCCACGGCTGTGCCTTTTCGTTTTCACATGCTCCTAATTTTCAAATTAAATTCTCTTGTTTTCATGGTCTTTGTCAGAAACAATTTGATGAATCCCTTTCACCATTTCGAAAGCCTTCAGAAAGGGATCTCTTTTCAAATAAGAATGCGCCAAACCTCTGCAGCCCTTCCTTAGAACCGGCTGCTGACAGATGTGATGTGATGTGATCCTCGATGCCTCGTTTCCCTGGGGGGCACAGGCCAGTCTGCTCGTCCTGTGGAGCTGGGTGGACCCTCCCGCTGTCCACGGAAGAGAGCGCATGCCTTTGAATTATGATCTTTTCTGGCGTCTCGTGGCTCAGAGTCTCATCCGGCCTGTGCATAGCAGCTGTACCATGAGCTGAAAGCGAGTGAGGGAAGTTTAAAGGAATCCTCGCCCAATGTATTAATCCTCCTCCAGCACACCAGGTCTTTGCGGGGTATTTAGCTAATTGGTTTACATTTGACTCTACCACACAATCCCACAATCAAGGGACTTCCTGGCTCTCCGGAGGTTCTAATTTGCAATGATCTCAAATGCCTTTCTTTGCAATTTTCCATGCCTCTAGAGAAGGACTGGCCCACAAAACAGTGTGCTCTGCTGGAGTTGGGCCAAGTTTTCACAGTTATAAAATATCCAATGGTGATGGACCCCACCCTAGGTACCAGGAACTGAGCTGAGGACATAGGCGGGTTAGCCCATTTGTCCTCAAAACAGTTTCTCAAAGCGGGTGTTCCTATCATGGCCATTTCACAAGCAAGAAAACTGAGATGTGAAGCAGTTAAGTAACTGGTCCAAGGTCACCCATCTGGGAAACAGAAGAGCCAAGCTTCGAACTTGGGCCATCTGGCTGCAGATTCCCAACGCCCCTCACCCCCATCCTTGCCTCTGATAGCTATGTACCCCAGTGATAGTTACACTCCAGTCTGGATTGCTGTGAGTTTTATCTGGTGGCCACTGATTCAACCGAATCAACCATTTGGTCATTGTTTTTGTTGCTGCTGCTGTTGTTTGTGTTTGGCTTGTTTGGCCTAAATGAATTAATGTCTAAATACTATGTGCCAATCTACACGTATATTATCTTCCTTTATTTCCCTAATAATCCTATTGCAGAAGATTACTATTCCTATTTTACAGAGGCTCAAATGAAGCTTATACTATACATTGCTAGTGTTTCTAAGCAAAAATAGCTGGGCACAGTGGCACACGCCTGTAATCCCAGTACTTAGGAGGCTGAGGCAGGAGGATCACAGGTTCATGGCCAGCCTCAGCAACTTAGGCCCTCTGCAACTTAGTGAAACCCTGTTTCAAAATTTAAAAAAAAAAAAAAAGAGCTGGAGATGTAGCTCAGAGGTAGAATGCCCCTCGGTTCCATCCCTAGCACCAAAAAACAAAAAAGAACAAAAATGCCAATGACTATAGACAAGGACCTTCTTCAGCTCACTGACCAGAAAACAAGTCCCAAAGCAAGAGATTTTGAGGGATTAGGTAGAGTTCATAACAGAACAGCCAGTCTCCCTGGGGCAGCCGATGGAGAACAGCCATAGAAAACTGCTCCCCACTCTGTCCCATTGCCTTATGCTGTCTGATTTGTAGGCACCATGACATGAGGAAAGCCATCCCCCTTCCAAAACCTGTTGTGAAGATTGATTAGATAATGGTGACAAAGTGCTTTGAAGATGAGAGATGTTGGAAATAGCTTGTGTTTGGGTTGATTCCCAGAGGCTTCAGACGAGATTAAGGCTGATGAATGGTCTGTTCAGGTGGCTGGGATGCTATGTGTGGGAAAGGAATCATTTCCCAAAACATTTCCGGTGGCGGTGGGTGGGGACTGCCAAAATTGCCCAGCTCTGCTCTACACTCGAGTTATGTCCTCCTTCATTTTGGCTGCCATATGAGGAAAAGGAAACTTCTACAGTCGGTTTCATCATGGACAGGTCTGTGGAATGCTGGCACGTGCTTAGACAGCAATACTTGTTATTCTTTGATAACACTACCAAATGCTGTAGGACATGACTTCAATAGGCAAGTTGTATCAGGAGAGAAGAAGAAAATGAAATGAATAGATGAGACATGCCATCCTATTGGGAGACAAGAGAAACAGAGATGAGATAGATGAGACAAGCAGGACATCAAAACAAAGACAATGGGGTAGAAGGAACATCCCAGGTCATTTAGCCCAACCCCATCCATGATCAAATCTATGCCCACCACCAACACCACACACACACACACCAACCTGTGCCTGAATATCTACACCCACTGGAAAGGCTAAATATGAATTACCAACTGATAAGAAAGAGAGGAAACACATCATAGATGTTTGCCAATGTAGGTAAATATTCCTATCCCATACCAGGTGGAGTGGCACATGCCTGTAATCCCCATATTTGGAAGGCTAAAACAGGAGGATCACAGGTTCAAGGCCAGTCTCAGCAACTTAGCAAGACCCTCAGCAACCTAGACAAACAGTTAAAAAAAAAAAAATAAGGCTGGGAGTGTAGGTTGGAAGTAGAATGCACCTGGGTTCAATCCCTAGTACCATAAAGGAAAGAGAAAGAAGGAAAGGAAGGAAGGAAGGAAGGAGGGAAGGAAGGAAGGAAGGAAGGAAGGAAGGAAGGAAGGAAGGAAGGAAGGAAGGAGAAACAGAGAGGGGGGAGGGAGGGAAGGAGGGAAAAGAAAGAAACGCTGAGCAGGATCAGATGCTTAGGGTTCAAGAAAGGGAGAAATAAAATAACATATTAATACTTGCTTATATGAGGAAACATGAGAACAGGATGGGTGAGAGGCCTCCTCCAGATTTATCTTTTCTTAACACTCTTAGTTTGAAACACATGAATTTGTTTCTGAGTCAAAACAAGCACGTGAATACATGTGTGTGTACACACACACGATTGAGTCTTGAGTTTTCCAGAAGAAAGTTAATGCACAGAAATCCAAGTACAGCCGGGCATAGTGGCGCACGCTTGTAATCCCAGCATTCGGGAGGCTGAGACCGGATGATCCGGGTTCGCGGCCAGCCTCAGCTACCTAGTGAGGCACTCCGCAACCTAGCGAGACTCGGTTTTAAAATAAAGAATTAAAAAATAGGGCTGGGGGTATAGTTCGGAGGTAGAATGCCCCTGAGTTCAATCCCCAGTACCAAAAAAAAGAAAGAAAGAAAGAAATCCAAGTACAGCCTGGTCTCCATATCCTCAGATTTCACATCCATGGATTCAACCAATAGCCCATCAAAAATATTCAAAGGAGTTGGTTATGGTTGCACACGCCTATAATCTCAGTACATGTGAGGCTGAGACAGGAGGATTGCAGGTTTGCAGCCAGCCTCAGCAATTTTGCGAGGCCCTCTTCAATTTAGTGAGACCCTGTTTCAGAATAAAAAATAAAATATGGCTGGGGGTGTAGCTCAGAGGCAGAATGCTCCTGAGTTAAATCCTCAGTACAATAATATATATATACATACATACATACATAAAAATAATAAATAAATAGCATGGGAAGGGGGAATGTATGTAGGTTACACACAAATACCCCACCATTTTTTGCAAGGGATTTGGACATCCAAGGATTTTGGTATTTGTGAGAAGTCAATTTCCCACAGATACCAAGGAATAATCATATCACATTTAAAATCTCCTGAGCTTTTTTTTTGGGGGGGGGGGTGGTACTGGGGATTGAACTCAAGGGCATTCTACCTCCAAGCTACACCCCCAGCCCTATTTTTCATTCTTTATTTTGAAACAGGGTCTCGCTAGGTTGCAGAGGGCCTCACTAAATAGCGGAGGTTGTCCGCAAACCTGTGATCCCCTGTCTCAGTCTTCCAAGTACTGGAATTACAAGCCTGTATCACTATACTCAGCATGTAGAAATCTGGATACCCAGATTTCCAGATTTCCAGCTCAGTTCCCCAGCCCTGCTATGGAATCCTTCATTCTCCCCACAGGAAGAAGATACTTGCCCTCTCTCGTTTCCTGCATCTAGCAGTCTCCAGAGCCTCAGGTTTTGTTCACAGGCTACTGAAGCACTGACCGACTGGGAGGAGGGCTAGGCTCTGGCTCCAGGGCTGAGGGACATTCTGTGTGTGTGTGGGGGGGGGGGGTGTCCCACTCTAGTGTTGCCATAAGCCAGGGTTGCAGGTGGTTGTCTAATCTTTAAGAAGTAGGAGACCGGGCATGGTGGCACATGCTTGTAATTCCTCCCTTGGGAGGCAGAGACTGGAGGATTGCCCGTTCCCGGCCAGCCTCAGCTACTTAGTGAGGCCCTCTGCAACCTAGTGAGACCCTATTTCAAAATAAAGAATAAAAATAGGGCTGGGGATGCAGCTCAGAGGTAGAATGCCCTTGGGTTCAATCTCCAGTACCACCACCACCAAAAAAAAGAGAGATGAGGATGTTTCACCAAGTCAAAGAATAACTCTTGCAGGAGTCAACATAAAATGTTCTTCCTAACTCTTGGTGACAAGAACCCTAGGATAGTTCTGCTGAGGCACTTTTGATGCTTTTCTGAGCCTGGCTGGCAGCGTAGGTGCCACCACAAAGAAACAGCCATGCACGGCTCCTCCTCCTGTGCAGGATGCCAGGCAGAACCTGGGTCTCTCCTGGTGAAATTTCCCTTCACCCCATGGCACAAAAATTACTTCTCCAAATACAACCGATTAGTTAGAGGTTTAAATGCCATGGTATTAAAGTGATGTGTGCATGTATGAATGCATCACTTTGGATCTTACTATGATATGTAATTACAATGCACCAATAAAAGTGTAAAAACAAACATATAAATAAATAGCATGGTACTAAAACCAGAAGACCTTCAATCCATAGCAAGTGGTAAAACTGAAAAAAACTATAAAATAAGATAAACTATAAAAATAACTGCTTTTCTTTTTTTTACAAGTCAAAAGGTGCACCCCATAATATATTCATTAATACTAGCGATATGCTTTTGTATTAACCATTAATACTAGCGATATGCTTTTGTATTAACCATGTGTTTCTGATGCATTGACATTAGGGCCTGGCCTGATCAATGACCCTGGAGAGACAGCCCCTCCCACAGCTGGTCAGTTCCTAGAGAGAGAAAAGTATACACCTGCTGATGGATCTTTCATAGGTAAACCAACAAATCCAGAGCCCACACCTCAACACTCTTTTTTTTTTTTTACATCTGTAGTAATGGGAATTGAATCCAGGGGCATTCTAACTTTCAGCTACACCCTAGCCCTATTTATTTATTTATTTATTTATTTATTTATTTATTTATATTTCAGGGTCTCACTAAATTGCTGAGGCTGGCCTTGAACCTGCTATCCTCCTGTCTCAGCCTTCCAGATACTGGGATTACACCACTACACCTGGCTCCAGCACTCTTTTATCAGGATATGGACCACTACCCACCTTCCCTAGTCATACCATGACCTACTACCAGACAACTGAAAATAGTCCCTATGTCCCAGGCTCCACTGAAATTATTCAAAGTAACCAATCCTAAACCTGCTTAAAATGGGATTGAGCCAAGGGCCTTGAGCACACCCGGCTAGGCAAGCACTCTTAACAGAGCCACATCCCCAGCCCTTAAATCAACCCTTTGAAACAGCTTTAGATAAAGGTTTTATTTATTCAAAAAAGACGACTCTAAAATCATCTTGGTTAAATTTCAGATTAAAGCCTGGTCAAGACAAGGTAGTCGATCTGAAGCTGCAGGAATGTATAAAGGCTTCCATGAAAGTATGAAAGTTGCACACTCCACAGTGTAGGTATTCCAAGTGATCCACAGGTGTAGCAGTCATTCCTAATCATGATCAGCTACAGTGTCAAGGGCCTAAGTGAGCTAATCTGCTCTTAACCATTAACTTGGTGTGGGAGGTCTATGTAAACGAAGACTTCTTTAGGTAATGAATGTAGTTGGAATCTGTGGCTGCTCATTGAATATGCAATGGCCTTTGTTTTAAGCAAATACAAAGATGGAGTTATGAGCAAATTGAAAAAGGAAGAAGCCGGGCATGGTGGCACACGCTTGTAATCCCAGCATTTGGGAGACTGAGACCGGAGAATCCAGGTTCTCAGCCAGCCTCAGCTGCTTAGTGAGGCACGCCACAACTTAGTGAGACCCTGTTTCAAAATAAAGAATAAAAAATAGGGCTGGAAGCCGGGTGTGGTGGCGCACGCTTGTAATCCCAGCATTTGGGAGGCTGAGACTGGAGGATCCGGGTTTGCGGCCAGCCTCAGCTACTTAGTGAGGCCCTCCGCAACTTAGTGAGAACCTGTTTCAAAATAAAGAATAAAAAATAGGACTGGAGGTGTAGCTCAGAGGTAGAACGCTCCTGAGTTCAATCCCCAGTACCGCAAAAAATAAAATAGGTCTGGAGATATAGCTTGGAGGTAGAATGCCCCTGAGTTCAATCCCCAGTACCACAAAAAAAAAAAAAAAAAAAAAAAAGAAAGAAAGAAAAAAGAAAAAAGGAAGAAATTAGGTAACTTGAATAAGAGCTACATATAAAGAAATTTCAGCAGGAATGTGTCATGTGTGTGAGGCAGTAGCTTATGTCATAAGCTAAACATATATGTGCTCTCTCCTGGGGTGGAGGAGGGAAGCAAAGGAAGACCATAAAGTTTTAGTGCTTGAAAGATACAATTAAAGCCCGGCACAGTAGCACACACTTGTAATCCCAGTACTTGGGAGGCTGAGACAGGAGGATCACAGGTTCGAGGCCAGCCTCAGCAACTTGGGAGGCTCTCCACAACTTAGTGAGACCCTGTTTCAAAATAAAGAATAAAAAATTGGCTTGGGGGTATAGCTCGAAGGTAGAATGCCCCTGCCCCTGAGTTCAACCCCCTGTATCACAAAAAAAAAAAGATACAATTAATGTAGAGGAAATTCTGTGGTCAGTGCATGTGCATGAAAGGAGTTACTCAAAATCATCACCAAGATATTATAAAGGTCTATAGTATTTTGGCACCAACTGCAGGGCTTTCAGGAACATCAACCTTGGTAAGTCTACTAATGTTTTTGGTCTTTTTCTTCCTGTTTCTAAATGTTTTATTTATGCATATGTGTGTGTGTGTAAAATTCCTGTCCTTCACTTTCATGGACCAAAAGAGCATAAACTCGCTCCAAATGCTGTGCAAGAGCTCAATGGTCCCTATTCTTTTTCTTTCTCTTCTTCCTCTCTCTTTCTATTGTATAAACTGTGTAAGAGGCATAAAAATGTTGCTTTTAAACACATATTTTGAGACCTGATACACTTTCACTGGCCAATCTTTTGACTCCCTAAGCTTTTGATTATGAATGTGAGCTCTAAACTGTTTCTGTAAAATTGTCTTGTTTTACATCAGTCTACCCTATGCAGTTGCTGTCGCCGGAAGAGCACTTTCTGGATTTTGCCTTAACTAAAATATGTTGGTTTTTTTCTCTTATATTTGTACTTGATATTTAAAATATGTGAGTCTGATTTTGTCTTTTAAATGGGTATAGTCAAAAGAAAATGGTGAAAAAACACTTAAGTCTTTAACAAGTAAGTTTAAAATTGTTGGTAAAATAAAAATAAGAGATATCATTAAAAGGCAACAGATTTTTTTCAGGTCAGCCAGTTGGAATTATATTGTATGTCCCTATTTGGTGTTTAAATTGCAATGTTCAAAGCCGGGCATGGTGGCGCACGCTTGTAATCCCAGTACTTGGGAGGCTGAGAGAGGAGGATCGCAGGTTTGCGGACAGCTTCAGCTACTTAGTGAGGCTCTCTGCAGTTTAGTGAGACCCTGTTTCAAAATAAAGAATAAAAATAGAGTTTGGGATGTAGCTCGGAGATAGAATACCCCTGGGTTCAATCCCCAGTAACACACATGTGCGCGCACGCACACACACACACACACACACACACACACACACACACTCAATGTTCATTGTTTTCTGGATTTTAGAAATAATGACTTAAAGTACTGACTATGGTTAAAGTTGCTCAGCAATGAGAGACACAGGGACCCCTGTTTCCTGAGTCCTGTGCCCCTCTTCATCTGAGAAACATAGACCCTGTATGCACCCTAAAGCAATCTGTGCAAAGGGAGAGAAGAAATGAGGGGCCATTTCTGATCTCTTGTCAACTTTGGGCTTTTATCCCCATCTAAGTCATGCGACAGTCTCCCTGAGGCAAATTAATAAAAGGCAGGACAAATTTACAGCAAAATATAGCTATTTTTACTGTTGGAACTAAGGCCTTTCTTTTTTTTTTTTTCCTTGAGCTCATAGATTTTTACCTGGGTCTACGTGCATATATATATATATATATATATATTTTTTTTTTTTTTTTTTTTTTTTTTTTTTGCGGTACTGGGGATTGAACTCAGGGGCATTCTACCTCCGAGCTATACCCCCAGCCCCATGTTTTATTCTTTATTTTGAAACCGAGTCTAAGTTGCGGAGTGCCTCACTAGGTAGCTGAGGCTGGCCGCGAACCCGGATCCTCCGGTCTCAGCCTCCCGAATGCTGGGATTACAAGCGT